>JASDQU011179741.1:22472-34448 GCA_032191745.1 Picea mariana
CAACCAGTCTGTTTGTTTAAATGTAGCAACACAGAAAAATACAATGGACATGAAGGAAGTTGGTATGCAGGAAGACATGTAAAAAAGATAAACAGAGTTTGATTTTTTTCAATGTAGCAGCATACAAAATACAAAGGATATGAAGATAAGTTATTATGTAGGAAGATACGCAATATCTACATACAATAAATTAGGTGAACACATATACAGAAAATAAATGAAATACAAAATAATGGAATATGAAATAACAATACAAACATGTACCTTTGTATCTCCTCTTCTACACTTGCGGTAAAGACTCATTTGTTTTCTCCAGCTACTTTGTTTGTTTCAATGTGGGAACGCACAAAATAAAATGAACATGAATGGAAGCTGGTATGTAGGGGAGAATAATTAATATGTACATACACTAAATGAGAATCAACGAATAGAACACAAGATAGTTAGAAACATGAACCTTTGCTTTTCTCCATCCATGGTTGTAATTATATAAAGTTTTTCTTGCCCAAAATATATTACAAGCCAGAAAATATATTGCATGGCCATAGCTAAATGATTTTGGTTTTCTGCAGCAAAGTATCTAGATATGCTTTGAGACATGGAAATATAATTTTGCAATATCTTTGGTGTACATCTCATATTTCAAGTACAAGACAAATTATATCGTGGTCACACTAGTCTGTGGACAGGATAAAGAGGTTGTATTGTGATATGGGCACATTTCACCATATATGGTTAATAAGTGTGTTTTTCACAATAGACATTGTAATTGCACATGTAGTTGTCCAATTATTTGTTATGCCATTATTTTGTATCATGTTAACACTGAAGTATCTTATAATGATAATGTTTTCGTCCAAATGTAAATGGTGTGATGCATTTGAGAACACATTCATTATGGTAGCAGTGTTGCATGCCAAACAACATAGAAACTGAAGACTCCAATTTGCAATCCATAGAACACCACTCTTGCTAGCACCATTTCAGTATCTTTTTCTTGTATAAGAAAATTTTGCAATGACATGTAGGTATGGTCCAGAGCTAGGAAAGAGAATTGGAGCAGAATTTAAGGGTAGGATGGGCGGGCACGGGACAGACGCCAGATCTCAACTTCTCCAGACACAGTAAATGATAGAACCACAGGTCCACTTGCGGGTGTAGGACTTGAACACCACAAAGTACAAAAAAAAAATCTCCAACTGTCAGCGTAGGACCCCAACCCTACAAAGTTGAAGTAAAAAAAAGAAAACAACAAATAACAAACCAGCAAACAAGAAAAAACAAGCCCAACTGCAACTCGAGGACCTCAAACTCGCAAACTTGAGCTAAACAACAACAACAAGCAACCGAAGAACCAATGAACCGGTGAACAAGCAGCAACCACTGAACCAGTAAACAACATATGTATCTCCAATGATTACCAAACTACAGCCCAAGCACAGAAGGAACCAAAAACATATGACGAGCATGCCAACAGAAATAATCAAATATTCTTATTTGCAAACTGCAAACAGTGAACAACAAAGAACGAATAGAAATGAAATTATGGCATCAAAAATTACTTTGAAACGATGAACAACAGAAGCGCAGGTCGAATTGTGGGTGCAACACCTCGACCCTGCAAAGTAAAAAAAATATCTCCAACTACGCATGCAGTACCCCAACTCTGCAAAGATGAAGTAAACAAAAGAAAGAAACAAGCACCAATAGGTCCAACCGCAGGCGCAGGTCCTCAACCTTGCAAATTTTAACCAAACAACAACAAGCAGAAACCAACAAACCAATGAACAAGAAGCACCCACCGAACCAATAAACAATGTATGTATCTTCAATGATGATCAAATTCCATTCCAAGCATAGAAAAAGTATGAAACATACAATGACTATGCAACTGGTGGTGGACAACAATATTGTCCAGATTCATTGCAACATTGTATGGAAAAATTTGAGGAAAAATGTATTGTGAGAACCCTATTTAGGTAAACATTTAAGGCTGTCAGGTTGTTTAAGGGCCTTGTTATCGCTCAGTTTGTAGCTTAGGTCAAATAGTTGAAAGGTAAGGKTCAAACTGGCATAACAAGAGCTTCCCCAYCCACTGTCACCTCGATGGGGGGYTGTTTCTATTTAGGGTGGCTAAGCCCAAGGGAGACGTCCCTGGAAATCTYGGTTTTTGAAAGAGAAAGGGTTAAAGGATCAAGGCAAATTTTCCCTTTCACAGATTACTGCCAAGAAGATAGTCAAAATGAAGATACACCACAGAAGAGGCACTTKTTTGCGACACAAGGGAACGATAAAACTAATACATGCAGTAGTGGTTAGTACTTCATAGATCAATGACTATCAACATTCAATGTATAGGAGCATAGACAATAGTAAATATTGACGAAGTCAATGTTTGCAATAATCACAATGGCTTATAATATTACTTCTCAATAAATACAAGAATGATATAGCATCCAATAGAAATGATTAATCCTTGAATTAACACAATGCATTAAATATCATTAAATGCTCATATATAACAGGATTGTTGCGTCACTATGCTAGAGATGACGTCAGCTATTATTAGGGTTAGTATAATAGACAAGGAGGTCAACGATTTATTATTTAGCCAATGAAAACTATCAATACATCAATGTCTATCATTAGATGACTAAGCCACAATATTTTCTATCAATCAAAATCTCAAAGAGGGCATGACGTCATCATTGACTTGCAGGTTAGTAGACGTTAGGGTTAGTTAGGGTTTCAAGTTTGAGAGTTTTGAAAGATTTTTTTTGGCACAACAGGCTCAAAGTTGGAGAGATAGACCAGTGCCTTAGGGTATTATGGAGTCAAAAGCAAGGGCAATATCTCGAGAGGATCAAAATCTAAAGACTGGAGAGTTAGGTTCTATGGTGCTGCAATGGCAGGGCCCTAGAATCAAAACCCTAAGGGGAGAAGGCTCATTCCAGTGTTTCTTAAGCAAGGCCTCATGCTCCTCCCTCTTTCTTTAAATATTCTTGGAAAAATGGCTAGCTTTAAAACACAAATCTAAGGGTGAAAAGTGTTGTAAGAGCAAGGCCCTTCAAACCCTAAAAATCAAAACCCTAGGTGTAGAGTCAACTAGGCCTAGGACGTCTTCTTTCTTCAACTTATGTTCAAAAGCTAAATCAGAAAAATGATGACTAGTGTAGCAACGACAAGGCTATATCCTCCTTAATCAATGGCTAAAACAAGTTTCTCAATCATGGGAACATATAGCAAGGACCTACTTGTGTGCTTGCTACCTAGGGTTTCAAGATTAAGCAATATAATAGCAATGTAATAATAGATGCAAGAGATTTAACCTAAAACCATTCATTCAAGAAGTTTTGCATGAAAAATAAATTTACAAATCATGAAGAGTGCTTATCAAACCCTAGTTGTAAACCTTCCAATGAGAGAAACACCATAACATGCCAAGAAAATCCTCCAACAAGAGTTGTGCCTCACTTCCAAGATCCAAAATGCCAAGACAAAAGACTAAAAATGATCTCTCATAAGAGAGTGAGTTATGTTATGTGAAAATGAGAGGCAACGCCCTCTATTTATATCATCCAAATGACCTTTAATTTTAAAAATAGGTCATTAAAACAGCCGACAAGGCTGACCTTTAAAATTTACACTGATTTTTCATTAAATGCCTAAAAATTTCATAATATGAGCTAAAAGGGGGACATCAAGCCCCTCTGAGGGAGACGTTGGCCCTTTTTTGGGCAAGCTCAACATCCAGGAAGACAAACGTTGGCCCTTCTGGGGCTCCTCCAAGCTGCCACACATGCCAAATGATCCCARCACACTRCCACATGCTCTARACAACGTCCAACTATCTCAGGTGACGTCCWATCCATCAAAAGCAATCCTCCCATCTGCAGTGGGTGATCCCCCCTAGGCCGGGCTCTGCCAAAGTATCCTGGGTGGAATGTCCTTCTTCCTTCTCGTGCAGTGGCTCATCACAATGTTGTCCTGTCTCTGCCATCCCAACAACCATATGATGGGCTCTTAATCCCCATGGAGGTCCGAGCTAATCATATCCCCATGTGTACCGGTCCACTAGTACCTATCCGTCGGGTATGGTCCTGCACATCAAAAACTACGCCCTCCATGGGCTCATCAGTCCTAGGGATCATAGCAATGTCAATCATGTTTCATCATTAAATTTATCAAATACATGCATGAAATCCTTAGCATATCATCTAAGAGCTCAAAGACATTACACATATCTACTATACAAAGCTGAAGAAACCAACAGAACAACCTATTGGGCTAATACCCACAAGAAAAGGAAAGTTTCCTCAGAGGATCATTCAAGCCATATTTATGAGGTGATATGGTCTGGGGATGTCCAGTCATAGTAAAACCAGGGGCAGGTGTTGTCCGTGGGTGCCTTTGTAGGATGTGAGTTGCACCCGTCATGGATGCACTTTTTCCAAGCCCCTTTTTTGCCCTTATTTTTCATTTATTGTTTTTCTTTCTTTTTTACTTCAAGGTCTGACCAGAGGACACTGCCTTGGCATGGTGACCAGAGCTGACAGTGTTACCCACTGGTATCTTCGCAGAAATGATAAGGCTGGCTCATGATGAGACCCCATTTCCCTTGGCCATGCAACCAAAGGTCATTGCTCTGGCATGGTGACCAGATAATGGCAATGTCATACTGTTGGATACATATGAACATAATGGGCCGGCTTGTGATGAGACCTCCCATCCTCTTGGTTAGGTCTTGTTTTATTATTTTTCTTAGGGTCCCTTTAGTTTCTTATCGAGATGCCTTTTATTGCCTTCTCGAGGATCCCTGGGTGAAGCATCTCTAGGTTTCATTTCTTATGGCTTTTATCTTTTACCAGCTGCTTTTATCCCCTGGGCCTTTAGCCCCTTCTTCCCACAGGACAAAGTGTAACCCTCAAAAGGTCATCCTAATGGCCGGACCAGGGGAATGGGATGTATGAATGGGAGATAAGATGTAAAATAATAGAATGGTTGGAGAAAACGATGGCTCTACGAATCCCCCTTGGTGTCTAACCAAAACCCATGAATAGAATCTTGCTAGGTCACCCCATTAATCACCCCAACAATGGTCAAGTGGATTAGTGTAAGATCCAAGCAGTTATCAGAAATGTAAGGAATTCGATGCATATATAAGAAGGTTATAACGATCAAACATGACACATACCGTCATACCTTGGACCAATTACCTCATGGAGCAAGAGTCCTCTCCGATGCAAGTCCAAGCCGATGGTGATGGAAGATGCTACTGCTAATAGGACAAGTCTGGCGAAGAAGAAGAAGAATGGGCCCTCCAGGGCCATGCTTAGGTCAATCCTACTCTCGGTACTCCATGTCTAGGACCTGTGGGCCTCTAGACATGATCTCCTAGTTATCCCTAGACATCGGGGATAACATCTAGCTTCAACTCGGGGACATGTGCTCACTGTAGAGCGTATGAGAACCTCAGCATCTCTGGCATAAACCTGCAGACCTGCTCACACTTGACAAGAAAGAATCAGTGACAAAAGTTGGGGTGGTATTGCCACCCCACAAAATATAACATGTATATAAAGTAATCATAAATGAAAAAAGAGAGTGAAACACTTACCTGTACTTACCTGTTGACTGCATGTTGGTGTAGTCAAACAACCAATGAAGCCAACTCAACAACGTTTCTTGATACCTGCCTTTGTGCTTCATCATAAACCAAAACATTGATAAATCAAGCACAAAAATGTCATGAGTTAGAATACATATCACATCATCGGGAAAGTCAGAATCTAACTCATGGAGGCGGGTGGGAGGGAAAAAAACTTGCCAAGTCCATCTCTGAGAAAAGTACTCAATCCTATCCAAGAAAGGGTCATGAAAAATACAAGGTTCAGAAAACTGACTCAAAGGGCCTGTAAACTGGTTACCTAGGACATCCTCACGTTCTAAAGTCAAGGAAGGAATCGACAAAGATTTAGCAGACGACTGGCAAACTATCAAGGGAAAGTTGAAAAACTGATTGGAACTAGCATTACCCAACCAACCCTTGGAGTCTAGGGTTTGCCCAGGAGGAAACTCAACATAAAAAAGGTATTTCCTAACTACACCTTTAATGGAAAAGCATGGCAAAGTAATAACAGGTGGTTGGGGTGAAAAGTCATGAGAAACCTTCTTTAGGGAAACAATGTCTTTACTTGTATTAAAATCTGAGCACAATGATGGTTGGCAGTCATCTTCATGAAAAGAGTCCAAATTCTCAGAAGGGTACTCATAAAAAATCTCAAGGTAAGACCGAAAATCATCAGAAGAATGAGGTACTAGGTCATCCTTGGTTTTTTGAAAGGTACAAGTAAAAACTTCATCTCCTTGTTGCCATTGGTCGGAAGTAATCTGTTGTGACAATTGCAATGGCAACAACTAGAAATGACTCTCAGTGTCATAGATGGGATCCAGGTCATAACCAACTATATCCCACCTACGTCTCCCAAAATGTATGAACTCATCGATGTTATCAATAGTGTCACTGTCTGTGTCATAACATGCAGGGTTTGAAACATTTGAAAATTCATCCTCCTCCTCCTCTTCATCACAAGGTAAAGCATCATCAAAAACTAGGAGAGGAGGGTAACTCATTGTTTCTTGTTGCGTAGGAACTTCGAGGACTTTGGTGTTTTCGGCATGCATTATGGTCTCATCCTCGGGGATTACTCCTTCTTCTTCAATTGGACGGACTATTTCTTTGATTGCACAGCAAGGACCATCAACTTCGTTCAAAGATTTCTTTTCCCCTTCATCTTTTGAATCAAGGGACACGGTATCATTGGAATTTTGAAGTGGAAAGAAAATAACCTCATCTTCACTTTGCTGTACAGGGGAAACAGGTTCTTGGATGACTTCATCAGCGGGAGGAGCACAGGTGGATACTTCATCATCTTGCTTAGGTTCTTGCTCCTTAATAATGTCCTCATTCTGCTGGTCAAAAACTTGTTCT
Organism: Picea mariana; assembly: GCA_032191745.1. Lineage (NCBI taxonomy): Eukaryota > Viridiplantae > Streptophyta > Pinopsida > Pinales > Pinaceae > Picea > Picea mariana. The sequence continues at coordinate 29,464 of JASDQU011179741.1, forward strand.
CTTCTCTCCTGTGGATCTTCAGTAAAGGTTTCAAGGGAAACTAGCTTTATCAAGCTGAGAGTGTCCATGGCATTGGTCCTGGTTAAGAAAATACTCTTTTCAATTTGAATGTCCATGTTGTGAGCTTCTGCAAGTGTTTTTGGATTCTTCTTATTTATAAGGAAGCTCAAATGTCCTTGAAGTCCATTAGTATAGAGGTAAATGAGGTACTTATCTTCAGGACGATGGCTTTGAGGAATCTGGTAAAGCAACTTCTGGAACCTAGCCCCAAAAGCTCTGACAATCTCAGACTCTATTTGTTTTATGCCTTCAAGCTCTTTCAACAATGATTGTATATCTTCTATTTTCATGGTCCACTTTGCAAGGAAAACTTCTTCAAAAAGGTCCATAGAAGTGATGCTGGTAGCTGGAAGGTTATCATACCATCTTCTGGCCCCTCCATGCAGGGAGGCAGAGAAGAGTTTCATCACTAAGTCTTCAGCCTCGTCACTGATAGGAAAGTATTGAAAGAACTCCCAAAATCTTCTCATGTGAGACTCGGGACACTCTCCATTGATGCCAACAAATCGAGGGAGAAAATCCTTATAGAGAGGAGGCATTTTTTTGGGATATCCCAGGATTTTACTCATGTCCAAAGGCTTGTAGTTCTCTGGATCCCATTGTGAAGTCATAGTTGGCTTCGTCATAGTTGGCTTCGTCATTAGTGGAATCGCCAGATAGTTTTCCTGAAACTATCAAAGAATAAGGGAAATAAAGTCTAGTGGAGTCGCCAGGTAAGCTTGTAAAAGAAAGGTCTTTGAGGAAAGTCTTACTAAAGGATTTTTCATTGAGGAAGGTTGACTCAGTGTTCCCAGGCAACGGCGCCAAAATGTTATCGCTCAGTTTGTAGCTTAGGTCAAATAGCTGAAAGGTAAGGGTCAAACTGGCGTAACAGGAGCTTCCCCACCCACTGTCACCTCGATGGGGGGCTCTTTCTATTTAGGGTGACTAAGCCCAAGGGAGACGTCCCTGGCAATCTGGGGTTTTGAAAGTCAAAGGGTTAAAGAATCAAGGCAAATTTTCCCTTTCACAGATTACCGCCAAGAAGATAGTCAAAATGAAGATACACCACATAAGAGGCACCTGTTTGCAAGACAAGGCAACAATAAAACTAATACATGCAGTAGTGGTTAGTACTTCATAGATCAATGACTATCAACATTCAATGTATATGAGCATAGACAGCAGTAAATATTGACGAAGTCAATGTTTGCAATAATGACAATGGCTTATAATATTACTTCTCAATAAATACCAGAATGATATAGCATCCAATAGAAATGATTAATCCTTGAATTAACACAATGCATTAAATATCATTAAATGCTCATATATAACAGGATTGTTGCGTCACTATGCTAGAGATGACGTCGGCTATTACTAGGGTTAGTATAATAGACAAGGAGGTCAACGTTTTTTTATTTAGCCAATGAAAACTATCAATACATCAATGCCTATCATTCAATGACTAAGACACAATATTTTCTATCAATCAAAAGCTCAAAGAGGGCATGACGTCATCATTAACTTGCAGGTTAGTAGACGTTAGGGTTAGTTAGGGTTTCAAGTTTGAGAGTTTTGAAAGATTTGTTTTGACACAACAGGCTCAATGTTGGAGAGATAGACCAGTGCCTTAGGGTATTATGGAGTCAAAAGCAAGGGGAAGATCTCAGGAGGATCAAAATCTAAATACTAGAGAGTTAGGTTCTATGGTGCTGCAATGGCAGGGCCCTAGAATCAAAACCCTAAGGGGAGAAAGCTCATTCTGGTGTTGCTTAAGCAAGGCCTCATGCTCCTCCCTCTTTCTTTAAATATTCTTGGCAAAACGGCTAGCTTTAAAACACAAATCTAAGGGTGAAAAGTGTTGCAAGAGCAAGGCCCTTCAAACCCTAAAAATCAAAACCCTAGGTGTAGAATCAACTAGGCCTAGGACGTCTTCTTTCTTCAACTTATGTTCAAAAGCTAACTCAGAAAAATGATGACTAGTGTAGCAACGGCTAGGCTATATCCCCCTTAATCAATGGCTAAAACAAGTTTCCCAATCATGGGGACATATAGCAAGGACCTAATTGTGTGCTTGCTACCTAAGGTTTCAAGATTAAGCAATATAATAGCAATGTAACAATAGATGCAAGAGATTTAACCTACAACCATTCATTCAAGAATTTTTGCATGAAAAATACACTTACAAATCATGAAGAGTGCTTATCAAACCCTAGTTGTAAACCTTCCAATGAGAGAAACACCATAACATGCCAAGAAAATCCTCCAACAAGAGTTTCGCCTCACTTCCAAGAGCCAAAATGCCAAGACAAAAGACTAAAAATGATCTCTCACAAGAGAGTGAGTTATGTTATGTGAAAATGAGAGGCAATGTCCTCTATTTATATCATCCAAATGACCTTTAATTTTAAAAATACGTCATTAAAACAGTCGACAAGGCTGACCTTTAAAATTTACACTGTTTTTACATTAAATGCCTAAAAATGTCATAATATGAGCTAAAAGGGGGACGTCAAGCCCCGCTGAGGGAGACGTTGGCCCTTTTTTGGGCAAGCTCAGCATCCAGGAAGCCAAACGTTGGCCCTTCTGGGGCTCCTCCAAGCTGCCACATGTGCCAAATGATCCCAGCACACTGCCACATGCTCTAGACAATGTCCAGCTGCCTCAGGTGATGTCCTGTCCGTCAAAAGCAATCGTCCCATCTGCAGTGGGTGATCCCCCCTAGGCCGGGCTCTGCCAAAGTATCTTGGGTGGAACACCCTTCTTCCTTCTCGTGCAGTGGCTCATCACAACGTTGTCCTGTCTCTTCCATCCCAACAACCATCTGATGGGCTCTTCAGCCCCATGGAGGTCCGAGCTAATCATATCCCCATGTGTACCGGTCCACTGGTACTTGTCCGCCGGGTATGGTCCTGCACATCAAAAACTACGCCCTCCATGGGCTCATCAGTCCTAGGGATCATAGCAATGTCAATCATGTTTCATCATTAAATTTATCAAATACATGCATGAAATCCCTAGCATATCATCTAAGAGCTCAAAGACATTACGCATATCTACTATACAAAGCTAAAGAAACCAACAGAACAACCTATTGGGCTAATACCCACAAGAAAAGGAAAGTTTCCTCAGAGGATCATTCAAGCCATTTTTATGAGGTGATATGGTCTGGGGATGTCCAGTCATAGTAAAACCAGGGGCAGGTGTTTTCCGTGGGTGCCTTTGTAGGAGGTGAGTTGTACCCGTCATGGATGCACTTTTTCCAAGCCCCTTTTATTTCCCTTATTTTTCATTTATTTCTTTTCTTTCTTTTTTACTTCAAGGTCTGACCAGAGGACACTGCCTTGGCATGGTGACCAGAGCTGACAGTGTTACCCACTAGTATCTTCGCAGAAATGATAAGGCTGGCTCGTGATGAGACCCCTTTCCCTTGGCCATGCAACCAAAGGTCATTTCCATGGTGTGGTGACCAGATAATGGCAATGTCATACTGCTGGATGCCTATGAACATAATGGGCCGGCTTGTGATGAGACCTCCCATCCTCTTGGTTAGGTCTTGTTTTATTATTTTTCTTAGGGTCCCTTTAGTTTTTTATCGAGAGGCCTTTTATTGCCTTCTCGGGGATCCCTGGGCGAAGCATCTCTAGGTTTCATTTCTTATGGCTTTTATCTTTTACCAGCTGCTTTACCCCCTGGGCCTTTAGCCCCTTCTTCCCACAGGACAAAGTGTAGCCCTCAAAAGGTCATCCTAATGGCCGGACCAGGGGAATGGGATGGATGAATGGGAGATAAGATGTAAAATGATAGAATGGTGGGAGCGGACGATGGCTCTACAAATCCCCCTTGGTGGATAACCAAAACCCATGAATAAAAGCTTGCTAGGTCACCCCATTAATCACCCCAACAATGGTCAAGTGGATTAGTGTAAGATCCAAGCATTTATCAGAAATGTAAGGAATCTGATGCATATATAAGAAGGTTATAACGATCAAACATGACACATACCATGATGCACTGGACCAATTACCTCATGGAGCAAGAGTCCTCTTCGATGCAAGTCCAAGCCGATGGTGATGGAAGCTGCTGCTGCTAACAGGACAAGTCTGGCGAAGAAGAAGAAGAATGGGCCCTCCAGGGCCATGCTCAAGTCAATCCTGTTCTCGGTACTCCATGCCTAGGACATGTGGGCCTCGAGACATGATCTCCTAGTTATCCCTAGACATCGGGGATAACAGGCCTCACGGTATGCAAACATTTAAGTTGTCAGGCCTGTTGAAGGACCTCGCGCTATGTAAACATTTAAGCTTTAGGCCTATTCAAGCACCTCAAAAAAAGTGTCAATGCTCTAAACCTTAAGTATGTTTCAATACAAATAGAAGTAATAATAGAAGGACATATTAATATGAAGTCAACGAATTATGGATAGCTATAGTCCCTCTACTAAAAACATTAAAAAACAACTTCGATGCTCAGAACTTTGGGTATGCAAACATTTCAGTAAAAATGTAATAAAAATTTAAAAAGAATGTCTAAGCTCAGAACTTTGGATATCTAAAAAATTTCAACATTAGGAACAACGAAGCTGACAATAAGACCTCCAGTATATTCTCTAATATAACGGTTTTTTTATTATATAAAAAATAATGTTTTTACTTCTATACTATGAACAATATAAATGATGGGAAAATTTATAGTCAAAAAACATAATATTAATTATTGATCCGTATAGTCCCTCTACTCATTATGAAAAAAATTATTGTATTCTTTAAAGATTCAACAAATTTTACTTGAATTTTGGGCAAAATTAAACATATAATCTCCCAGTAGAACTTGTAGACTACGGCCTTATATTAATGCACTAAAATGAAAAATAAACCATAAAATAACAAATATTCAAGTATTTTGGCAACTAGCCTGTAAACATAATTCAGCCAAACAGACTT
>JASDQU011179745.1:1169-26071 GCA_032191745.1 Picea mariana
TTTATCAATTATCTATATTATTATTTTTAAGAGTGATATTGTTGTTCTTTAGGAACCAACATGCTATGAATATCACCTTGTTATCCTTAGAGTTATTGTCTAAGATTATATAAACACAAAATAATATCTAAAGCCTTGACATTTTACTTAGAGAAAACATTGGAAAAAACTAGAAAAATTGTATATCCCTCCTGAGTTTTGTAGTGTCGTGACAAGGCTTTATGGAAAACTTTCTTTTAAGATGAAATATAAGAACGAATGGTCAATGAACATTAATTGTCATATTGGTATTAAACAAGGGTGTTCCTTTTCTCTCACCCCTTTTGACATCTATATTGATAAAATTGAGTAATGCTTGGAAGAGAATGGGTGCATTAACACGATAAAACTTGTTTTCCTCCTTTTATATATTAATGCTATTGTTGTTTTGTAAAAAATATTGATTACATTCACAAACATTTCAAAGTTCTCTAGTAATTCTACAAAATCTATGATCTTACCATTAATATTGATAAACCAATATTATAATAATTAAATTTAACCAAAAAAATCATCCTCCAATTTTTTTTAATGGTGATAACACCCTTTATATCCCTCCTGAGTTTTGTAGTGTCATGACAAGGCTTTATGAAAAAATTTATTTTAAGATGAAATATAAGAACGAATGGTCAATGAACATTAATGGTCATATTGGTATTAAGCAAGGGTGTTCCTTTTCTCTCACCCTCTTTGACATCTATTTTGATAAAATTGAGTAATGCTTGGAAGAGGATGGGTGCATTAACACGATAAAACTTGTTTTCCTCCTTTTATATATTAATGCAATTGTTGTTTTGTAAAAGATATTGACTACATTCACAAGCATTTCAAAGTTCTCTAGTATTTCTACAAAATCTATGATCTTACCATTAATATTGATAAACCAATATTATGATAATTAAATTTAACAAAAAAGATCATCCTCCAATTTTTTTAATGGCGATAACACCCTTTAATAGGTTCAATAGTACAAATACTTATGCATTGACTTCATTTTTCATTTGAAGTGGGACCATAGTGTTGAGTAGAGAACCATTGGAGGTTGAAAAACTTATTATGGTCTTGAATACAATTGTAAAAATATTGAGCTCGCACTTGGATAAGAAAAAAACATTTTCAACACATTACTTATCTGATCAATTATTCTATATTGTCATGAAGTCCATGCCCACAACATCTCTTGAAATACTTGGAATATAATTGAGCAAATCTAAATACATTTATTGCATATAACTTTAAAATCAAATATAATACTCCTTATCCCATCCTCTTGATTGAAGCAAGATGTATTTTTGTGGAGTCAAAGACGTGATTACATATTTAGAATATAAGCATTAAATGCTCAAGTTGAGAGTAAGGATAGGCTCCATGTTATTTCCTCTAGTATAAGCAATAACAACCATGAGATAAAAAGAGGTTGGGCTAAAACAATTGATGCTTGTTTTAACTATTGGAGGAAAAAAAAAAAGATAATCAAATTGATAATATAGATAACATAAAATCTTTTTGCCAAGGAAATCCTCACAGAAAACAGTCTGAGTACTTCCCCATGATTCATGGATGGTAAACGAGGTAAACTGTCGACCCTGATTACAGAGCCTCACTCCTAGGGGATCAAGAGAGTTGAACCCGTGACCTCCCCAACTAATCATTGGGGGAGAGATCTCACATTGCCTCAAGACCACTTGAGCTAACCCTCGGGGATGTAGATACCATACAATCTTATTAAAGAAGACAATCAAATTGATAATATAGATAACATAAAATCTTGTATTCCTGCGAAGTTTCAAGATAAGCCCTAAAATAAAATCATTAATAAAATGAAGTTGAAACAATACAAATAATTTACAACTCTAATTTAGTTGACTAAATATTTTTCCAACATTGTGAGTCTAAAAAATAACACAAATATTATTAATATCAGGACCAATGCTTATGGCTTATATAATGAAAGTGGTCGTTGAATAACCTAAAAACACCTTAGAAAAAGTGAATTTGTAAAATTTGTTATACAAAGGAGGTTGAGGATGAACACCACTTTCTTTTAACATGCCATACCTTTAAGAGTATAAGACATATGTTTACCCAATTTCATAACTTAATTACTTTATAGGGTCACAAGTGAGATTTCAACCTTGGTGGGGAGGACAACAATTTCCCCTCTCAAACACCTGAGCTAGACCCAATTTATAAGTCACGATTTACTTATATAAATACTTTTTAATGTCATTTTAAAAAAAGGTAATGACTAATTTCTAACTTACAACATTCAATATAGTCCATAACTTATCTTCTAGATATTTAAAAAATGGACATAGATCCAAGATATTAGCCTTGTTCCAAAATTTCTTGCTCCAAAACTTGTAAGGATAGAGCCTATTGAATTGGCCTAACAACAATATTCACTTGTAAAACAAAAAATGACCACAACAAATTAAAAACCTAGGTAGGTACTAGTGATCGACTTGACTTGAGTAGTGGAGTTGAGTTCCTCTTGAGCATCTCTTGGGTACTCCTAAGGGCCCAAGGCTTCCAAAAACATATTCTAGGGTGGAACATTAACATGGATCATTACCTTAACCTGCAAGACTGTAGTGAGCAAAGTATCCAACTCTAGGTACCTCATTCATAGGACATAAACTAGAGACACTATTCATATCCATTTATGCATTTGTGAGATATCCTTCTCAAACTTACATTAATTTTTCATGGATATTTTAGTCCTCCTTTTCTTGATATTTGAATCATAGCCTCCATGTCTCTGCATCCATGACCTCTTTGCTGAAGTTCCCTTGAATTGTAGTTATTTCCTTCACACATTTCCTTAGCTTGCAATGCAATTCACACAATGCACCAACAAAAACATCAATAGTGCAACATAAAAACTGTAAAAAGTACAACCCTAGCTTCTATCCACAATTCATGCTCAAAGAGTCCATAGAGAATGTGAGGACCGAGGCATATAAATAATGAAATCTAAAAAATAAAGGGGGTAAAGAATGAGGGTAGGTTCCCCTTTCTATCCTTATCACCATTAAATTGATTGTCTTACATAGAGAATAGAAACGAGTCCTGTGACATCCACCAATATTTACATACTAGAAGGATAAAATCACTTATACTAGGGTTTCTCTACATCAAACTCCAACTTGTTTTGATTGGATTGAGAGGATGATATCGAAGGAGGTCATCGATTTTCGCCATTGGGAAGCTTATAGATATAGGAGGAGAGATTGGGGACAAGGTTCCCCATAAGTCCTTGTTATATTTCATATTCATGGGATTCTTCATCGTTTGCCCTCTGGCATTGAGACACTGACATTTTCCATTACATTTTCCTTAGCATTGAATGCACGTTTCACATGGAAATAAGTGGCTTCTCATAATCGTCGAAGAAAAGACAAAAGGGAATGTTTGCTTAACAATGTGAGCCACTCTTGAAGAGGAGGGATCTTGTCCTTGAATCTACACACAAATCATTGTAAATACATCTTAACTTTGATCATGCCTAAGAGAGATCAAATTCTTCGAGGTGCAAACCTTTCTTCAAGTTTTTGCAATCTAAAAAATGTTTACACCTCAAAGGATTTGATCCCTCTCAAGGTTTACAACCAATTAAAAAAAATGAATATACTTTTAATTAGTATCAATACTCTAATCTACCCAATTTTACACTGCTTTTTGAAAGATAAAAAAATTATGATAATGAAATTCAAATTCTTATTTCACATTACATTAGAGTGGTAACTTATCTCAATAATTAAACTTTTTGAATAAAAGTTTATAAATCGAGTATGCATAAATGAACAAAACAACATTAATCTTATATAATTTCTTTACTTTCTTTTCTTTTCTTTACTTTATCTATCTCTCTATATATAATTTATTTAATATTTATAATCTTTTAAAAATAGTGTATATTAATTTTGAATTATATATCGACTATGCATAAATGGACAAAAACAACATTAATCTTGTATAATTTCATATATATAATTTTTTTATTTAATATTTATAATTTTTTAAAAGTAGTGTATATTAATTTTGTATTAAACATAGAAAGTATCACACATCTTTTTCTTTTTCATATTAAATTGTAAAAAAATAAATTAAGAAAATCTATTATTATATTTTATGAAAATGTTAAGTTAGGAAAATATATTATTATATTTTATTAAAATGATTAGTTCGTTAATACATCACTCATACAAGTTGAGGACAAACCAAAAACTCCAAACATAATATAATCTTATATTCCATTTAAAATTAATATCAATTCCTTTGCGCTTGCCATCCGATATCTCTTAATGTCTTCCATAGTTAATGTACAACTTTTAAACCTACCCCGTGATGTCTCATATAATATGATTAAAGCAATGTCTTCAACATAATTTAATAAATAGTAAAAGAATGGAGTGAGTAAACCAAGAGTGTTATTAAAATTGAGAAAATAAGAATATGAAAATAATCTGCTGACAACACCATATAATAATTTATGTGGCACACGCTTCTATGTGTTCTTTTAATCATAATGTTGTGTGACTTTGAGTACACGTTCACGTGGTGAAGAAACATTTAATATTATATTAGTGCTTTTCTTCAATACTTTTTCTATGAACACGAGAAAACTCAATGAATAAAGAAGGGATTAGAAGTTTTTTAAAGTTGGAAAAAAAATTGGGACACTTTTCTCTATGTCACCGAGGATAGTAGTGTTTGATAGAAACATCGACTAAGATACGCATTAGAGAGAGATAACCAATTTAGTAGATCAACGTTAATTTTCTATATGAAACTCGAAACACTTAATCACTTCAGTTAATTCACTTAGGATTAGAAGTTACATTAAAAATTCTTACATAATAAGAGATTTTTTTTTGAATCGTGATCTATACATAAATCGAGTTTGAATAATAGTATGGAAGAATATAATAACAATTAATATCTCATCAAATTAAAGAAAATAATCAACAAAAAACAATGATGTTGTGGAGAAAAACAATTCCATCACTCGACATTGATAACATATATTGCAAAAGAAGTATAACTAGTTAGGAAAAAGAAGGTTAATGTGAGGAAATGCCTATACAAGAATTGTACACCTTTGCCATTCCACCACCTAAAAAAGAGCTAGGTTGATCACCACATATTGACATGAGTATTGAAATGAATTTTGTTATGTTATTACATATTGAACATGGACACTAGTAGCACAGATTAGAGTTTTAATCTCTAACACATCATCAACTGCATTACACATACAATAAATCATTCCAGAATGATTGGGAGTCTATCTCTAACAAAGATGAGAGGGGAACATAACCCCATTATTATAAATGATCCCCACCTTGTTCAAAACTAGAATGATTGCAAATGCAAGAGACAAGTCGAAAATTCTATTTAGATGAACAATTATACATTATTCAACAAAGTGGGTTTTCAATACCTCAAATTATTAACTATACTAGACCATCAACAAACAAGAGTTAAATTGTCTGAATGGTCAACAAATAAGAGTAATATTGGCGAAATGAAATAGGGTAATTGCTTAGCCAATTGACAATAAAACTAAGTCAAAGCAAAGTTTATATAGATGAAAATATTAATATAAAGAAAACATAAATCCACATAAACCTATCAAAGCACGTTCGGATCGGCTCCCTTGAAAAAGTCTTGATGCCGAAAACGCATCGGGGATCGACGATAGGGAATAAATTTTATCATGGTCATAATGTTTGTTGTGATCCTTCTAGATTTTCCCCGATTTCGATAAAGCGCATCAGGCATCGACTATCGGCGATATCTTTTTGTTCCTCGTTAACGTCTGTCCTCCTCGTCTTTTACCGATGCCGAAGGGGAATCGGCTATCGGTGATATATTTATGCGAAAAACTTAACGCACACCAAAACATCCTTTTGCTAATGCCGATGGATATCGACGCTCGACGAATGTGGTTTTTCGAGTGGTTCCTTTTCTTCTTTGAATTCCTTTCGATGTCGAACCTGAGCGTGTTAGGTGAAGTGTTTGGCTGCCGATTCTTTATTCAGGTGTTAAGGTATTTTTAGTCATGGGGTTTCATAAGTTCAAGCAAACGTGAATAGGTGATGAAAGTCATGAAAATAAACAAAGACAAAAAATTTCCCAAAATGAAATCGAATCAGACAGTGCAGAAGATCAAGTGGTACCCAAAAAAGTGAAAATTTGACAAAGGCTTTTTAGGGTGTGTTGAGTGCTCAACAGGTTCTTATCTCCTCCTCTGTTTGAATATTTCTGGATTTCTTTCTTACTAGGGTGGGTCGTTGAAGAGATGGTATGTGATGTCATTCTCTTGGGAGTGTTGGTCGAGGATTGGACACTCTTCTCACCTGAGCCTTTTCCCTGTTGTCTGTACAATTGTGCTTTGGAATGTCTCTACGTCGCCATCATCAGGAGCAAAACTGTTGTCGTCATTGTCTCTGTCTTCGGTCAGGCGTGTATGGATAAAAGAGTTGCTCAAGCCAACTGCTAGTAAATGGTCTAGAAAAATCCCATTAGGGTCGAAACCTCTTAGCATTTCAACATATCTTAGGTTCAAGTTCTTGAAATGGCATGCAAATTTGTCAATCTTGTGGACGTTCCTGAACACGAAGTCCCGACTTTCCAGGACAAAGGAATGAACTATTTTTTTCTCTTGCCATGGAAAAAATGCAACCAGTAGGTGTATTGCCTTATTATTTCTGTAACGAACATCTTGTCCATGATGTGACATGGAAGGAAAGAAAGATTTTCCTTAAAGCCAAAAATCATTATTACATTATAATTTTCCATTTGTTCAACTGTCCCCTTCCTATCTAAAAACTTGGTTGCCTGACCAGATATCCGGGGAGCATCCTTTCTTAACAATAAATCTTTGAAAACCGAGACAAAGTCATTAAAAAACTCATAAGAACAATGGGAGGCCTTGTGCCTCCACAAGGCCTGGTAGTAGAATGTTACTGGGTCGAATTCATAGTTTATCTTCTTGGATAGAGACAATTTTGGAAATTGACAACAATGCGCTATCATGAAAATCAAGCAGGATGACATATAAATTTATTATCTTCTTTGAATCATGACAATTGGGAACATATTTCAATGGAAATTAGCTTCCCCAATAAAAAATGGATTGTTCCTTGACTATGAAATACAAAATATAAATAACCATGCAGGAAATGCTTGCCATGGATTCCTCTCTCATTATTCTTGTAAATAACCAGGCAATTTCCCAGAATGGATTTCTAAATGAACTGACCTACAACTTTGTGATATCTTCAGTAATTGTTGTTGGATCTTCGAGGAGCTCAAGTAAGAGGTCCAACCCGTTATAATGTTTTTCTAGGAACTGCTTGCAGTCTTTTCCTTTGAAGTTCAATGTTGGCTACGACAATATTAACATCTTGCAGAAGACCTGAGGTGACAAAGAAATAGGAAAATGGTCGCGCAGTGGAATAATTCTTTGGCTTGAAATATATTTTTCGGCGCACCAAGAGACCACCTTCTTACATTCAAAAACCTCAGGGACACATCCTGCACGAGCGATTCTACATGACCAAATCACTTCGTTTTGGGTGGAATATGATGAATTGTAAGAGTATGCCCTAGACCACTGGAAGTTATGGTCCTTGCGTCTAGAGATATTCATTGTATCTCCACAGAACTATTGTCGAGCTGCTGCCATAAGTTTACGAGAATGTTCATTTGCTCCAAATGATGTTTGAAATGAAGAGTTGGAAGGGATAATATAACCCTCCACAAATCTTGGTCCAATGCGTGTGAATGCGAGATCTCCTCGATCCTTTCACTCATTAATAACAATCTCGACGACTATTGCATGATGCGTTGTTAGCATTAAAGACTAGTAATTACATACCTAGAAGTGCGAAGATGGCAGGTACGATGAAGAGCAATTAAGGACTGGATATTTCGTGAACGCGCCAACGCGATGACCCACGAAATACATTCCATGTTGTTTGAGATGAAAAATCAGAAGGGATAATATAACTCTCCATAGATCTTGGTTTAATGCGTATTAATGGGAGATCTCCTCGAGCGTTTCGCTCATTAATGGAAATGTTGACGGTTCCTGCATGACGAGTTGTTAGCATCAAAGCTTACTAATTGCATATTTATATAGAAGTACGAAGGTCGCGGGGATGGGAAAGAGCAATTAAGGAATGACTAATTATCGAAAGCGGTCGATCAGGCTTCAAAATAGGGTTACAAGGTATAACCATGAGAGGTGAGGGTCCGAGGGTCAAATTGTATGTCTCAACATTTTTTGAGTGCAAAACGCATAACACAGAAGAGGGCATGATGGGACAGTCCATAGGTCAATTTGTATATCGAAGAACTCCGAGTACTGTTTGCAGGCCACAGAACATTGGAAGTGCAATCGTGAGACTGCTTGTCCAGGAACCCACTATTGAAAAAGTGGCTAAGTATGGAATAAGGAAACGGTAGGCCAGACTCGTTTTAGCTAATATATTGAAATTTCTAATAGATATTGCATTACGTGGCAAGATCTTTTCTACATATTTTTGGGCAAGCTGTGTAGCTACTAGCGATAGCAAATGTGAGTGTCTCGTTGAGCCTTTTGCTTATTAATGACGCTATATACGGTTGTTGCATGATGAACTATTAGCATTAAACCTTGGTCGTTGCACACTTTGAAAGAAGTGCAAAGGTGGTGGGCACAATAAACAATGAATAGGAATTGGAGATTTCATGAACCCACCAACTCGAGGATTCACGAAAGAGATTCTATGAAATGGGAAAGTATGGAAAGCAACCAGACTTGCTTCAAACTAGGGTGACAATGGTTCCCCAAGAGACGTGATGCCCCAAGGGTCAAATTGTATGTCTCAAAACTTTTGAGTGAAAAATGTGTAACATGGAAGAGGGGATGATGTGGGAGTCCGACGGTCAATTTGTATATCACAGAAGTGTGGGAGATCTCCTCAAGCCTTTCGTTCATTAATGGCAATGTTTACAGTTCCTCCATGACGAACTGTTAGCATTAAATCTTACCAATTTCACATACAGAAAAAAGTATGAAGGTGGCAGGGATAAGGAACAACAATTAAGGAATGGCTAATTATCGAAAGTGGTCGACCAGGCTTCAAAATAGGGTTACAAGATATAACTAGCAGAGGAGAGGGCCCGCAGGTCAAGTTGTATGTCTTATAAGTGTTGACCATAGAAAACGTTACACAGAAGAGGGCATGATGGTGCATTCCTGCGGACAAAGTGTATATCAATGAACTCGGCACACTGTTTGCAAGTTGTGGCAACATTGGAAACACAATCTTGATCCCACTAGTCCGACCTGCACTCAAAAAAGTGGCTAAGTATGGAATATGGAAATGTTAGGCCATAATTGATACACAGTGGTTGCAGCATGTGTAACCATGGAAATGTACCACGTCATGAACATACAACTAACTTGCGGCTAAGTATTGAAAGGAACAACGGATGGTCTGGCTCATGATGGGGCATTCCAACAGACAAATTGTATATCGCGGAACTCCGGGTATTGTTTACAAGTCACAGAAGATTCGAAACACAATTTTGAGCCCATCAGTCCGGGAACCCACAATCGAAAAAGTGTCTAAGTATGGAATAGGGAAATAGTAGCCCAGACTCTTTTTTGCTAATATATATTGTTTGCAAGTCACGAAATATTGGAAACACAATCTTGAGCCCACCAGTCTAGGAACCCACAATAAAAAAATGTCTAAGTATGGAATAGGGAAACGTTAGGCCAGACTCGATACATAGTGGTTGCAGTATGTGAAACCATGGAAATGTAACATGTCATGAAAATACAACCAAATTGTGGCTAATTATTGAAAGGAATGGTGGATGGTCGGGCTCATGATGGGGAATTCCAACAGAAAAATTGTATATCGCGGAAATCCGGGCACTGTTTGCAAGTCGCGAAAGATTCAAAACACAATTTTGAGCCTGTTAGTCCGGGAACTCGAAATAAAAAAAGTGTCTAAGTATGGAATAGGGTCGTGGAGGTACAAGTGTTGTTTGTAGGTCACGGAACAATGGAAGTGCACTCTAGACACCAAAATAATTAATGTGCATTGGGAAGTGCACGAATGTGGCATGGATGGAAGGGAGCGATAATTTCTTTGAAACTTTTTGTGAACCTGGGTAGAGTGAAGCTTGCAAGTTGGAGGAGCCCGAGGTGGAATTGCAGATCACATAATTTTTGGGTGCAAGATCTATATCATGGAACACGTGGAAAAATTTGGCCAAGTATGGAAAGAAACAACGGTCATTCAAAGTACCATAAATGGCAGTTTAATGCGTGTTAATGGGAGATGTCCTCAAGGTGTTTTGCTTGTTAATTCCAATTGTTTCGTACCTATGTGGTGAGTTGTCACTAGTAAAACCATAATTAATGTGCATTGGGAAGGGCGCGAAGGTAGTGGGGATGGAAGGAAACCATAGATGCTTTGAAACTTTTTTGAACCTGGGTAGAGTGAAGCTTGCGAGTTCAAGTCTAGGGTGGAATTGTAGATCACAAAATGTTTGAGTGCAAGATGTATATCACAGAACAAGAGGCAACAGAGTTCGATAGCGCTAACCCTAGAAACTACAACCATAAAATTATCTAAGTATGGAAAGGAACGATGAAGATGAAGATCTGTCAATCCGCCAACCCGGGAACCCACGATCATAGAAAGGAGACTAAGTATATAACCAAAAAGGGATAATAGAGGGGAATAAGAAAAGGGAAAAGGGGTAAGTATCTCGCAGAACAACATCCACTGTTCATTTATTAATGCCAATCTTTTCGAACCCCTCGTGAGTTCTCACTAGTAAAAGCATAAATTGCAGATCACAGAAGTTTTTGGGTGCAAGATGTATATGATGGAACAGGGGGCATAAGTGTTCGATAGCACTAACCTGGGATTCAATGGTCAGATAATTGGCTAAGTATTGAAAGGGACCGTGGTCGGTCAACCTCATGATGTGAATATATAGATGAAAATGAGCATCTTCCAATCCTCCGACTCGGGAAGCCGTGATAATAGAAATGTGTATAAGTATAGAACCACAAAGGGATAATAGAGGGGAAGAAGACAAGGGAAAAACAGATAAGTATAGAGAAGGGAAAACAAAGGGAGAAATGAGCATTTAGTCTCAGCTATGTAATATACTTAGGGGTCGACAAAGACAACTTCAAGTTCAAAGAGAATTTGTTTATATTTATTCCAATAGTATTCATATTAATATATCTTACTAGATTATTTGTGGTCCAAATGTTAGCATCTTCCAATTTGCAGGGTGTTTTTCGGTTCACAAATTTCATTCAAACCCATAAGCAATAGACAATATATATATATGACGTAACATTTTTTATATGCAAGGATATTCTCAAATAGAAGAAGTTGTAATATACACACAACATTGAACATGAACATGACGCCAACACCTGAGTTGCCTTGTTGAAATGGAGTCATTAATTCATTCTATTTATGGGGCCCCGAAGAATGAAAGAAGGATGGGTCCACCCATTTATTTATTAAGTATAGGGTGGGCGCCACATAACTATGTCCTATCACACATTATTCTTCCATGTAAAATGTAAGAAGCGAATATAGTAGCTTTTATTTAAATCGAAGTGTCGGGCAGGAGAAAAAAAAGCTTGTCGTGCATGTTTAAATACGGATCAAAGAGCATCTTAAATTCTTGTAGAAGGACGTTGAATTCATCTATCAATAGTTGTACAGGCAAATGAGTCAATTTCAAAAAAAAAAAAAAAATTGGAAAACACCATACAAAAACCTCAAAAATATTATATTCAGATAAACTGGGTTACAAAATACAGTTGAGATTATTTCCCAAAATAACTGTCTTGAAATAGTTCATCACATATTCTCCACAATTTAAATGTGTTTTTCATAATGACTGCGATTGGGGTTACCACAGACAAAAAAAGAAAATATGTACAAGAATCAAGCGTGTAAATAGTCTTTTATAGATTTCAAATTGATCATCAAATGCTTGCCTGGTTAAAAACAACGAGTTGAATATCAATTTTGGGTCTTGGAATTCATGGGTGATGCCAACTAGATCTATCCCATCTTCTTGAATAATTTGTCTTTTCTAGATATGGCATGCTCGCATTAACTTTTTATTCAACATTCCATAGTTTGCTAAGTGTCAATTTCCCTCTATCATCGAAAACTTGGGGTTTAAGGTGCCTTCCTTGTAATGTTCCTAGTCATCGACATCTGAGACAAATTAAAGATGTGATTCAGGCCCAATTCAAAGATGAGGGAGTAGTTTTATGTGATGTCAGATTTGGGGGAAAAAAATTATGTTAGCCAACAAAAGTTGAGACAAAAAAAATTCAAGTATCTTGTGACTGGTATTATCCCTGTATTCGATCGTCTGTTTGGTTGAAAGGCCTGCCTGAATATTTGTATGTTGAATTTCTTTGTTTTATTACTGTAAATTGGAAGGGACGTTCAAGTCACCTGCAAAATTCTCCTTTGTTGAAGTATATAGCTTTTTCCAGCAACACAGATTTGGCAACTGTATCAAACATTGCAGATCACCCCAGAATATATATTTCATCATAGGAGTGGAAGACAACGTGGCTCACAAAATGGTCTAGAATATTCAGAAGTGACGCCAAATATTACTCCATTCATGAATACACTCAGAAGGAAATTATAAATTTGGATCCTCAAGAAGGTGAGAAACTGTATGCGTGGTTGAATCAACATTCTAAAATTACAGAACCTTCTATCTCAAAGTTGTAACAAACTTGACAGACAACTGACTTCTATCTCAAAGTGTTTTGAGCGACCTCTGGATGTAGTAACAGACTTGATATACAATCAATTTTCAATCACTACCGATACTAATGTCAAGTGTAAAAATTCATGACCCCAGGCTCCAGATAGCTTCAAATTCAGGAATCCACACTGGCGGTGACTCCAGGCTCTAGATAGCCTCAGCTTCAAACATTGACATTGGTGGTGGCAATGGGAACAATGCCATTGAGTGCATGGCGGTAATGCGGTGAACAAGCAGGCTTGTAATTGTCAAATCACTTAGATTGCAGGATTGCCAGACCTGCAAAGAGAATCGACTTTAGTGTTGCTTTGAGTTCATAAATCTTTGGAGGTTGGGTGTCCTATACGCTGACGACCTCGACATTAGCTACATGTTAGACATCTATTATCTGATATTGCAGTGTTAATGCGATTTCCATAGTCAACGACGGGTCGATTGCATTGGCACATACAATATTAATTATGTTATTAATTAACATCCTTAAAGGACGTGAATCCCAAACAACGCCTGAAACTTTTCGAACAGTCATGTGTTAAAAAAATACATTGTTTTATATTTTAAAAAATAAGAAATTGTATTTTCTATGTCTAACATTAGCTTGCACACATAAACCTTTTTAAGTTAACTGGAATTAATATATAGTCAACTTAGATCCTTGGAACCGATAAAATTCCCTAGAGCTAGTTTATTTCCATCATGTTGGTTGGGATAGAAGGATCCACCACCAGGACGAAGAAAGAAGGTAGCAATAAAATAACCCATGAAAACACAAGCTGGTGATGGAAGCACTCTATGAACAGGAAGACACTCTGTACTTATCGACCTGTGATCCCAATGAAAAACTCTAGAGGTGCTTGCAATGAGGCCATGGTGATTTATTTGAACCAGACAAGTCAATACTTCAAGCATCGAGCAACTTCCATTTTTTTTCAAATATCGGATCTACTGCAACATAAGAAATGCATTCTCCTTATTCAAAGCACGAGAAACAATAGGAAGATTGATATTCGGTGGAAACAACTCTGGAATATCCACCACATCAAGGTCTCCTCTAAATAATGAAACACAATGATTACATGAAGGTGGTAGTGAAAGGTGATCTTGAGAAACCAAATCATTACCTGAATACGTCAAACTTATTGCAGAATGTGGTAGTATAAAGTAATCTTCAGAAAGTGTTGCAAATTCCATAGTCCAGAATTCCTTCTGATTAAATTTTCCCAATTACATGTTGATGCAGGCATTAGAAACTTTTGAGAGCCTCGTTCCCTGGTTATATACCCACCTTCAACTACCAGGAGAATATTCTTGCAAAGAGCGACAAGCTCTTCAACCTAGATGCAATCATATGCATAGGAATAGTGAAAACAATGTGCAGTACCGATAGAAAGTTGATTGTATGTGGAGTCTGTTACTACATCCAGAGGTCGATAAAACAAATTTAACAAAGAAGTTGGATTTTTGTCAAGTATGTTACCACACCCAGAAGTCCCTCAACAAACTTTGAAATAGAAACTTATGTAATTTTAGGATGTTGATTCAACCACCCATACAGTTTTCACATTCGTGAGGATCCAAATTTATGATTTCTTTCTGAGTATATTCGCGCATGGAGTAATATTTGGCGTCATTTCCGAATATTCTAGACCATTTTGCAAGCCACGATATGTGCGACTCCTTTGATGAAAGATAAATTATTGCGTGGTCTGCAGGACTTGATACACTTGCCAAATTTGTGTTGTTGGAAGAAGCTATATACTTCAACAAAGGATCATTTTTTACATGACTTGAAAGTCCCTTCCAATTTCTAGTAACAAAACAAATAAGTTCAACATACAAATCTTCATGCAAGCCTTTCAACCAACCAAAGGATCAAATACAGGGAGAATACCAATCATAAGATACTTGAATTTTTTTTGTCTGAGATTTTGTTGGCTAACATAAGTTTTTTTTCTCAAATCCGATGTCACATAAAACCATTCCCTCGTCTTTCAATTGGGCCTGAAGGGCATCTCTAAGTTGTCTCACATGTGGATGACCAGGAACATTACAACAAAGGCACCTTAAAGCCCAAGTTTTCGATGATAGAGGGAAATGGGAATAAGTATTTAAAATCAATGCTAGAGGATGATAGTATAATCTTCCGTAAATCTTGGTTTAATGCGTTTTAATGGCAGATGCCCTCGATCTTTTTTCCTATTAATGCCAATATTTTCGAATATGTGTGGTGAGTTGTCACTAATAACATATGAGTTAGCATTTCCATATGCAAGCATATTCTCAAATACGAGAACCTGTAATATATGCACAGTATTAAAGAGGGACATGGCGTCAAGATCGTTGTGGATGGCAGTGGGGTAGCACAATATTGAACTCTTACTATAATGATGCCTTAAAAAACTAAAATAACCAACAATTTTTTCCAATTCAATATGGACACAAAAAAATCATCAGATTCCATAATATTCGCCCGTTAATGCGTTTTAATGGGAGATGTCCTCAGTCTTTCCGCTTATTAATGACAATCTTTTCAAACCTGTCTGATGATTTTTCACTAGTAAAATCATAATTAATGTGCATTGGGAAGGGTGGAATGTGGCAGGGATGGAGGGGAGCGAAAAATGCTTTCAAACTTTTGTGAACCCGAGAGTTCGTGAACCCGTGAAACTTTGAAGACTCGACTAAGTATGGAAAGACGGGTCAGTCAGATGAAGTCATTGTAGGTAGAGTCACTCTTGCGAGTTCGAGGAGTATGGGGTCGAATTGTAGATCACCAAATTTTTTGGTGCAAGATGTATACCACGAACACGAGGCACCAAAGTTCGATAGCGCCTATCCGCGAACCTGCGGTCATAAAATTGTATAAGTATGCAAACAAACGACGGTCGGTTGGACTCGTGATGCGAACATATAGATGGAGATGGGGATTTGTTATTTTTCCATGCCGAGAATCCGCGAGCACATAAACACGACTAAGTATAGAACTTGAAACAGATAATAGAGGGGAAGAAGAAAAGGGAAAAGCGGGTAAGTATAGAAGAGGAAAAAGAAAGGGAGATAAGAACTTTATCCCTCACATAACAACACTTAGTATCATAATTATGAAGCCATAGAAACACATTAACTATGGGCAAAACATTCTCATCTATGAAATATAGTTGGAGCTCGACAAACTCTTGTTCAAGTCCAAAGAGATGTTGTTTATATCTATTGTAACATTTTTCATATTATTTTATTTTAATAGTATTTTTGGTGGCCCAACTGTAAAACCATGTTCCAATTTGCGTTTTTCAAGTGGAGATTTGTTTGTGAAGACACATCTCCTTGAACCACAGTCCAGGGGCAGGGAAAGTGCAACGTTGACTATTTGTTGAGCATATATTTGTTGAATATTAAGCAATGTATTTCCAAGTACATGTATCATTTGCATAGTATCAATATGATTTCTTTCATGTTCTTTACGTATTCTTCTGAATTCACTTGTCATAGATTTTTCAACCTTTTCCATGTCACTATGGCTGCGACAGAGGTGGGATTTATGGTGAACAACGACCTCAAGAACAACACCAAGACAACATCACACTCATGTTTCTCGGGTTATAGTAGTCACATACGAAACTGTTCTGCATCCCCAGCATTTAAATTTTTGACTTGCTATCTGGAAACAGAAACCAACAAAAAACGAATATGAGGTAAACATAGCAACGCAACCCACCCATCAATGGGGAATGAAAGAAATGTAGTTCCAACTGCGGTTGCAAAATCCCAAGCGTGAAAACTGCAACAAGAGAAACATACAAATAAGAGCAACAACAACATGAAAACAAGAAACCAATGAACAAGAAATGAGAAAGCATCAACCAATGAACCAACAATGCCGCTGAAGAACAATATTTGCCATATTCATTGTAGACAACACTGTAAAAATAAAATAAAATTGGACGAAAATGTATTGTAACAGGCCTATTAAGTAATGCAGGAATGCAACCGCGACACTGAGAGCCACTGGTGAATGGGGAAGGATAGAAGCGTAGCCGCTGGCCTGCAAACTGCAATAACAGGTCCAATTGTAGATATAGGACCCCAACCTTGCAAATTTGAAGCAAATAAGAGAAAGAAAGAAACAACAAACCAATGAAAAAGTACCAAAAGGCCCTCAACTCTGCAGGACCTCAACTCTGCAAAGTTGAATCAAACAACAATAAGCAACATCCAACAAACCAACAAGAAATCATCAAATAGTCAACCAGGAATGTCGGTGAAGAAAAATATTGGCCAAATTCACTGCAGACAAGATTCTATCAAAAAATCGAAGGAAAATGTATTGTAACACACCTGTTAAGCAAACATTTCAGGTTATGAAGCCTTTCAGGTAAACATTTAAGGATGTGAGGACTGTCCAAAGGCCTCCCACTGTGTAAACATTTAAGAAAGTTCCAGTTTTCATGGTTGGTGTTGGAACAAATATTGAAATTTTGTCTTTCGGTAGATTAGGAGGAAAAAAACTATAGTGTTTAGCTACCAAAAGTGCAGAGTTTCGGTAGCTTAAATCTCAGGTTTCATATGCCCTTAGCTGCCGAAAGTGTATCAACCGAGACCAAGCATTCAAGCATCACGCATCAAGCCACATGGAGGAAGAGCTCATGAGGAGGCACGGAAAAAATTCAATAAACAGAAATAAAATCACTATAATAAGGTTTCACACAAATGCCACATCACCATTTTGGGGTTTCGACCATCGGAGGTTCGACCCACGTAAAAAGTTTAACCGTTGTTCCAAAAACCGAAATCCCAAAATCGGGTTTCGGGACTTTTGGTGGCTTACGACGCTCCGAAATTGCAATGTTAGCTGCCGAAAGCCAGGACTTTCGGTGGCTAAGAGACCCATGTTTTTGGCTTGTTAGTTGCTGAATCACAGATTGTTTTTAGTGGATAAACTGCCTCAACAAAAATCAGTTTTCTCAGCCGAGGAGAGGTCGTTTTGTGCACTCAAATGGTCTATTGACATCTACAGATCCTAATATTTCCATTGGTGCATTCATAAGTTCATTTGGAGCTTGGGAAGGTAGTCCAAATTCCCTCTAAATATGAGGTTCGTTTTCAGAAATGTGGTGTTTTTTACTCTGTCGAGTCATCATTTTCAAATGATGATTCTGAGCGACTCGAATACCATTTTGAGAAATGGTCAGAGATTTTTGTGCCTAACACATCATAGATAAACAAAATCCCTCATTTTTCCTATAGGTGTCACAGATTGGGAGAATCGAATCCATCTCCGAGCCTTAATTTTCGGATCTCGGAATTTCCCCGTTTGACACATGTTTTTGAAAGGCAGATCTGGGGAAAATGGAAACAAATCTCAGGAAACTGAGAGAGGTTTTTGGTGTGAAAAAACAGATGAAAAAAAACCTCTTTAATTTTATACACATCTGTCACGATTCGAGAGATACAAAACCATAACCGCAACCCCAGTTTTCAGCAGTTTGGCCCATTTTCTATGGCAGAAAGTTTCTAAATTTGATGGTAATTGTTATTATCTTTTGAGAGGATTTCGACCTCAATACCTACATGAAATGCCTGTTCATTTTTAGAGGTATTTATTTTGGAATCCAAAACGTTTTTCAGTTATTCGAAAGGGGGCAGAAGACATATATTATTGTATCTTCTTGAAGAAAAAAAGGAGGGGGGGAACAACCATAGAGCCTTTTGGAGGCTGGGTTTGTAATGCATTCCTTTTCAGCAAATATAGAAAAGAATGCCAAGATATTCTACACCTTGTCATTGTCTAATTCTGTCTTCTTCCTGTGTTATTTTTTCTGAAGTTTTCATCACTTCTCTTTCTTCCTTCCATTCATTAATTCAGCTTGTAATGGTTACAATTCAATGATACTTCTGTTGTAGCTAATTTAAAACATTCCTTAAAGTGCATTTTTTCCTTTGTTTTGTCGTGAGTAGAACAAGACCTGCATCTTAATTGTTTTGCCTTATTTACAAGTTTTATTTGTTCATATCTTTTCCTCTATCTTGCTATGAGTGAGACAAGACCTGTGTTCAGATATTTGAAGTTTGGTGTTATTCTTCCATTGAAATAAAGATTAGACTTATCGAATTATATCCCTAACTCTTTGTTTCAGTCTTCTTTATCTCCTATCCTTTATCCATCTTCTTTATTAAATCAATTAGACAAACGATGTCATGCCTCTTCGTTTCTGATCTATAAATGAGTGAAGGGCCTGTTTCAGACCTAGTTCTAGAAGCCTCTTATGACTGATCAATCAACAAATTTTATTTCATTTAAAATGTGCTAAGGCTTGGCTCTATTATAGCCTAGAGTCAACTCTTGCGACAAAATTTTCTGGCACCGTTGTCGGGGACGAAGTTATCTTCCCTAGGATACGACAAAGTTCAGATCTATCTCTTGATGGTGAACAAGGGATAGGCATTCAATTGGCTGTGATCATTCACCTGGCGATTCCTTGGTTCGTAGACTCTACATGATTTTGTTGGCGAATCCACTAGTCTCAAATGTCGAATTCGTTCGCTGCTCGAATTGCTGCAAGGTTTTCTCCTATGGACTTTACAAATGTTTATGGCTTTCCAAACACTGTTCCAGACATTAAAATTTGGGAAGATGTCCTTCCTAAATTTGGAGAATATGAGGATGACAATCCCACTCAACACTTGTTTGAATTCCACAAGCTCATGGAGGAATTAAATGTACATCATGAAGATGTCCTCATGAAATTGTTTATGTTTTCATTGGAAAAAGATGCTAGACTCTGGTATAAATATTTACCCCATTCCAGTATTCCTTCATTGAGATATTTTCACACATGTTTTCATCAACATTGTAAGAGGATATATTCAGCTGAAATCCTTTTTGAATATTGTTGTAATATAGGATTCATAAGACAAAAAGATCATACAAATCCTCTTGAAGAGGAGGAAGAAACAATAGAAAATTTTCAAGTTGATGAAGATGATCAGTATGAGGAAGAGTTGGCTCATAAAGAAGCTGGATCTTGTGAACATACTCAAGAAGAAGATATTCAACATCACGGTCAACCTGCAAAAGAGATAGAAAGGAATGATTGTTGTTTTATCCAGAAAATACAGAGACTACCTCCTCCTTTGACTGAAGAAGAAATAGATCTACTCCTGCACAACTATGTTGCAGCCCCTACTCACACAAATTTGCAGCTTTCACACAGTCTCGGATATGAGTGTCAAAATTCTTCCATTTCTGAAAATGTAAATCTGTTTTTAAATGATGACAGTCATGTATTTCATGGAACTTTACAGGAAGTTAGTGAACCTATTTATGATTATTTCCTACCAAGAGATCAGATTTTAGACTCTGCTTTGTTTCATGAAAAAGATATGGTTGCCATGTTTAATGATCCTGAAGAAAGTTTGTTGTTCGAAAATGATTTAGACTGTGATTTGTAGAAGTATGATTCTAAAATAAACAGTATGCCAGAGATAGTAACAAAGTGTCCTTTGCTTGAGAGATCCATAGTTGATGTCCCGATTTTTTGTCTGACTGATGACCCTCTTGAGTTATCTGTTGAATCTAAATATGATGAGTATAGTGATGATTATTTCATCATTTCTGTAGAACAACTTGCTGCAGATTTTTCATGGAGGGATGAGGGTCTTCATACAAGATTGTGCCATGATTATGGAGATGCCATTGCAGATGATCTTGAAGGGTGCTTAGATATTCTCTTTGAGAATGATCCTGATCATTATAAATCAGAACATAGAGTAGTCCTGGATGTTTTAAAACCTCAAGACCATGCATTTTTTCATGATCCTTTTGCTGACCTTTTACATTCATTTAATGGAGGAGTATGTTATGTCATGGATATTTTGTCACAAGAATCGATGAAAGGTTTGAAAATTCATGATCACCAACAGGTCAGATGGGAGTTATCAGTTTCCTTTTTCATCCTTCTCAAAGAAAGTGTGAGAAAATTTCAAATAAATAGACAATTATTGGATTGGCTTCACTGACATTTTCGTATCATTTGATTCAGTGAGAATTTTTTAGTAGTTAGAGTAGGTGATGTATATAAATAAGATTGACTTCGAGCATTAGATTACAACGATGGTTTTCAATATATTTTTAGTTCAGTTTTGAATCCAGTATGGTTTTGTTTTAAAGCATTATGACTCCATAGCCCAATGGATGAATAAGCGTTTTTTCGTTCCGAAAAGATGCAAGCAAAGTGATAGGGTTTAGAGTTTGATAAGGATGATTTCGGGTCACCCAGTGGATGAAGGCACGTGGTCTATTGTTCTTGGTGCTTTACAGGAAAGCACCGTCCCTAGATGGAGCCTATGTTGGAACAAATATTGAAATTTTGGCTTTCGGTAGCTTAGGAGGAAAAAAATTATAGTGTTTAGCTACCGAAAGTGCAGACTTTCGGTAGCTTAAATCTTAGGTTTCATATGCCCTTAGCTGCCAAAAGTGTATCGGCCGAGACCAACCATTCAAGCATCACACATCAAGCCCCATGGAGGAAGAGCTCACGAGGAGGCACGAAAAAAATGCAATAAATGGAAATAAAATCACTATAATAAGGTTTCACACAAATGCCACGTCACCATTTCGGGGTTTCGACCATCGAAGGTTTGACCCACGCAAAAGGTTTAACCATTGTTCTGAAACCCGAAATCCCGAAATCCCGAAATCAAGTTTTGGGACTTTCGGTGGCTTACGACGCTCCGAAATCGCAATGTTAGCCGCCGAAATCCAGGACTTTTGGTGGCGAAGAGACCCCTGTTTTCAGCTTGTTAGCTGCTAAATCACAGATTTTTTTTAGTGGATAAACTGCCTAAGCAAAAAATCATTTTTCTCAGCCATGGAGAGGTCGTTTTGCACGCTCAAATGGTCGATTGACATCTAAATATCCTAATATTTCCATTGGTGCATTCAAAAGTTCATTTGGAGCTTGGGAAGGCAGTCAAAACTCCCTCGAAAGATGAAGTTTGTTTTCAGAAATGTGGCATTTTTTACTGTGCCGAGCCATCATTTTCAAATGATGATTCTGAGCGACTCGAATATCATTTTGAGAAATGGTCGGATGTTTTTGTGCCTAACAAATCATAGATCAATAAACTCCCTCATTTTTCCTATAGGTGTCACATATTGGGAGAATCAAATCTATCTCTGAGCCTTAATTTTCGGATCTCAGAATTTCCCCGTTTGACACATGTTTTTGAAAGGCAGATCTGGGGAAAATGGAAACGGATCTCAGGAAACCGAGAGAGGTTTTTGGTCAGAAAAAACAGATGAACAAAAACGTATTTAATTTTATACACAGCTGTCACGATTCGAGAGATACAGAACCATAACCCCAGCCCCAGGTTTCAGCAGTTTGGCCCATTTTCTATGGCAGAAAGTTTCCGAATTTGATGGTAACTGTTGTTATCTTTTGAGAGGATTTCGACCTCAATACCTACATGAAATTCCTATTCATTTCTAGAGGTATTTATTTTGGAATCCAAATCATTTTTCAGTTATTCGAAAGGGGGCATAAGACATATATTATTGTATATTCTTGAAGAAAAAAAGGAGGGGGGAACAACCAGAGAGCCTTTTGGAGACTGGGTTTGTAATGCATTCCTTTTTAGCAAATATAGAAAAGAATGCCAAGAGATTCTACACCTTGTCACTGTCTAATTCCGTCTTCTTCCTGTGTTATTGTTTCTAAAGTTTTCATCACTTCTCTTTCTTCCTTCCATTCATTAATTCAACTTGTAATGGTTACAATTCAGTGATACTTCTGCTGTAGCTAATTTAAATCATTCCTTAAAGTGCAGTTTTTCCTCTGTTTTGCCGTGAGTAGAATAAGACCTGCATCTTAATTGTTTTGCCTTATTTACAAGTTTTATTTGTTCATAGATTTTCCTCTATCTTGCTATGAGTGAGACAAGACTTGTGTTCAGATATTTGAAGTTTAGTGTTATTTCTTCCATTGAAATAAAGATTAGACTTATCGAATTATATCCCTAACTCTTTGTTTTAGTGTTCTTTATCTCCTATCATTTATCCATCTTCTTTATTAAATCAATTAGACAAACGATGTCATGCCTCTTCGTTTCTGATCTATAAATGAGTGAAGGGTCTGTTTCAGACCTAGTTCTAGAAGCCTCTTATGACTGATCAATCAACAAATTTTATTTCATTTAAAATGTGCTAAGGCTTGGCTCTATTACAGCCTATAGTCAACTCTTGCAACAACAGTTGGTATTTTTCATCCGTAATTAGAATTGTGCTTCTTTCTCTCCCCATTCATGGTTAAGTTTCAGTGCCATGGTTTCATCCCTATTCATTGTTTGTTTTTTTCCAATTTGCAAGTAAGAATTTTCAATACTGGGAGCGATCAAAATCCTCTTGCATCCCATCTTTGTATGTGACTAATACGACTAGAGAAGAAGGACTGTAATGTTGTCTTTGTCTCATTCCTGAACACCAATGTTTGAAACAAAACCCACCTCCATTGCAGCCACAACAACATATAAGAAAAGGAAATCGTATTTTCTCCTCACATACAAAGATGTTCTGCAAAAGGATTTTGATTCAGGCATGTCCAAAATTGAAATTTTTCACTTGCAAACTGGAAATAGCAAACAACAAACAATGAATAGGAAGGTAAACATGGCACCGAAACCCATCCATCAATGGGGAACGACAGAAGTGCAGTTCCAATCGCGGTTCCAGAGTTCCAAGCATGCAAACTGCAACAAGACCAACATGCAAACAAGAGCAACAAAAAAGGCAAACAAGAAACCACTGAACAAGCAACAAGCAAGCATAAACCAGTGAACCAGTAATGCCACTAAGGAACAATATTGCCCATATTCACTGCAGAGAACATTGCATTAAAAAAATCGGAGGAAAATGTATTGTAACAGGCCTGCTAAGTAAACATTTAAGGCTATGAGGCCTGTTAGGTAAAAATTTAAGTTTGTCAGGACCGTCGAAGGGCCTCGCACTGTGTAAACATTTAAGAAAGAATGCAGTGTGGCAGGTATGTTACGTACACAAAATAATTATTATATTATTTTATAATAATATAAAATAATAACAATAAAAAAAATAGTAATAATAGTTCAAACAATAAAGACTATGCAAAAACAATTTTAGTCAAAGAACAAATTAATATGAAGTAAACTAATGAAAAACTATCTCTCTATGCTCAAAACTTTGGATATCTAAACATTTTAATAAAAATAGTAAAAAATCAGACAGACCGTAGATGATAAAAAACTTTGGATATGCTAACATATAAAACATTGGGAATAACGAAGCTAGAAATAAGACCTCCAATCTGTTATCCAATCAGATCATGACATATATGGTATTTTTTATTATATACAAATCAATGTTTTTAGTTCTCTAGTTCCAACAATAGAGATTATGCAAATATTTGTAGTCAAAGGACAAATTAATATGAAGTCAATGAATTATCGATCGCTATAGTCCCTCTAGGCCTTTGGTAGGGACTAATAAGTGACCTTTTATGGTTATTCGAAACAAATAATCAATGTTTATTGCAAGGAATTCTATAACAAAATGTTCCATGGTTTGAAAACAAAGTTAAATATTAATAGTATGGTTTGAAAACAAAGTGAAATATTAATAATGAAAACATAATTTTAAAAATGTCAATTGAGTTCATTTGAATAGTGAAGAAAAAAGTTGTTATTTTTTTTCCATGTCTAAATTTCATTTTATAATATATCTATTTATTTGGAAGTTAATTATTGATTTTTAATTTCACTTTAAACTTTAAATTTTTTAATTTATTTTTATTTTTAATTTATTTAAAGCTTCTTTGAAGTAGCATATAGTGGATACTTCTCACAGTTGTATTTATAAATTACCTACTACTGAACACTCCCATAATTCTAAATACCTTAAATGTTTTGATTAAACCAAAATTTTTGCATCAATCCCCTTTTACTCATATGGAATCATTAGAAAAGCGTTAGAAATTGAAAAACACTCTCGC
>JASDQU011179747.1:3320-18978 GCA_032191745.1 Picea mariana
ATTATTTTCAAATTCATATCCTGCGTAGAGACCACGCCATTTTCGAGAGAGCCCTCTCCAGATCCGAAAGGCTACTTTTGGGTCTCAAAGTTGGTTGAAAAAGTTACCTTCATTGTCTGTTTATCAGTCAAACAGATTTACAGAGTGCTAACATTCTGGCGTCATTATCGGGGACAGAATTGAATAAAACTTTCCCTGGGAAGAATGACATTGTTGCAGTTCTAAGATCTGAGAGTAGCAAACACTTAGGCACATATTGGTTGTATTTTTGCTCTGGCGACTCCACACATCAGAAAATTAGTTGAAGGTGATTCCACTGGTAGAAGAATCCAGATCTAAAGTTTTCATGGTGACTCCAATCAAGCTTCAAATGTGATTCAAAGACTCCACTAGAGAATGAGACCTGTTGATAGAAATATGGAAGATCAGTATGGAAAAATAAGGTACTCGAGATTAAGTTTAGTTCAAGAAGTACTTTTTTGTTTTACCAATATCTTCTTGTCCTTTCCTGAGTTTTTCAAAAGAATATTTCTTCACTTACTGTATTCAAATGAATCCCAGAGATTTACCCTTGTATATCCTTCATTGCAAACTGTAGGTATACCTCCTTCTTGTGTAGACGATATTCACCAAGATCCTCTCTCTGAACCATATGATGTTCATTAACATTCTTGTGAGATTAATGAAACCAAAGATGAGCTTGTACCTTCTGTTCTTAATCCCATACCCTCCAAGATTCAAGAAAGATACAATCCTCTTAAATTTCCTTCCATCCTTCGTGACTTTCCTCTTAAACATTATAAGTACCTTTCTAGGTTCAATGGAGAGCTCGATGGACATTCAGTTGAAAAAAATATTAAAATCTTTGAGCATTTTATAGATCTTTTTGAGATTGAACATGATGATGTGTCTATGAGGGCCTTTTATCATTCCTTACAAGGAGATATCAAAGCATGGTTCAGACATTTGCAGCCTCAGTTGATTAGCTTGTGGGATGAATTGAGAGAATCTTTCCGTAGATGTTGGGGTGAGAGAAATTCATGGGATCTACTCCTTTCAGAGTTTTATGCCATGAGAAGAATGAAAGATGAAACCATCTCAAATTTTAGTAGGATTTCTGCTAGTCTTTATTATAAACTTCCTAAAGAAGTCCAGCCACCTAAAGTTGTTGTCATTCTCCATTATGTAACAACCTTCTAATCAGACTTATCTTTTATTTTGATGGATAGGAAGTCTGTGTCTTTGCAGCAGATGTTCAACAATGCTCAGGAAGTTGAAGAAAATATTCAAGCACGTAAATAGATTCTAAATGAGGAGTTGGATGCTAAAGAACATGACAATTAATATGAACAAATAACAGTTGATTTGAATCTTGAGAAGAGGGTTAATAATTTCATATGTCCTCTTGAAGCTTTAAAGGTTGATGATTTTGCAAAGGATTGTATTCCACTTATTGAAAAAGAAGGTACTAATTTAGCTTCTGATGCATCCCATGATAAGAACGGGGTTGATTGTTTTATGTATTCATTTGTAGACATTCAAGAAAATGAGTTTGCAAATCAGCTTGTTGAAGAGAAGGTTGATGTCCCAAGTTTTTCCTTGTTAGATGACATTGTAGATGTTGTTGATTTGTCTTTATATGATGAATATGATGATGATTATGATGTTGACTTCCTAGAACAACCAACTACATGATCTCTCTTAGAAAATGTTTATTTTCAACAGCGTAATGAGAACAATCAACCTAGATATCACAGTTACAAAGAAGAATATGAAGAAAGTATTGAATCAACTGAAGGAAAATCTTTACCTTTATGCTTTGCTTCATTTAAATTGTTGAAATAAAATTTAAAGATCATCACTGAGGCAGAGGAATGTGTGTTGATGCAAAATCACACTGATTCATGGGAAACACTTGACAAGAAATTGCAACAATCTTCTCACGTGTTTAATGACCCTGTTGCTTGTTATATGGAAGGTTTTATCATTTCAAAATTATAACCATTGGTCGAAGATGAATCTGAAAATGAGTGTGTTCAAAAATCCAAAGAAATTGAAAAATATGCATATGACAACAGTGAGGAAAATGAAGAAGGTTTTGAATTAGGTGAAATAACTTTTCCATTGTGTTTTGCATCGTTCAAATTGCTGAAGAAAAATGTTCATAATGTTTCAAATCATAAATCCTCTAGGCATGATGTTGAATATGAAGAAAGCAGTGGACTTGCCAATGAAAGTTATATTCCATTATGCTTTCCTTCCTTTGAATTGTTGAAAGCAGATCATGAGATAACCGAGGAAGCACTGAAGTCTGACTGCATTCACAGTGACATTGTTCTATATGAGCATTTTTTTATCAGTAAAGAGGACCAACAACCTTATCATACCTTTAATGACCCTGTTGTTGATTACATGGAAGGGTATTTCAGCTCAGATTTGCATCCTGTGATCAACTATCAGCTTGGAAATAAATATGATGGTTAATCAACGTCAGTGTTAGATATGGATTTCTTACCACTAGGGGTTTCATTTTAGCCAACATTGTCTTGTTATTCGGAAGATTGTTATTTCCATTAGTCTCAACTTATTTTTTAGCCTTTTGTGGTAATTAACAGGTTAAATTACATGAAAACAAGGATGCAGTGGAAGGGGTGAAACATGATTGTTGTTTTATGCACGTTCTGGAGGATTCATTTGCATTTTTGTTGGAGGTGGAAAATAGTCTCAATGTTTTTTATTTTTTGAGATTTGAATTTATAGATAAATTTTTGAATGACTTATCAGTAAACAGGCTTTGGAGAAAGCATGTGAAAAGAAAGAAAAAAGTGGATAAAGTGGTTGCATGGTTGCATTGGCATTTTGATTTCACTTGATTGACATATTTTTCAGTAGTTAGGGTAGGTAGGAGTGCAAATAATATCGGTCCTATGAACATTTCTTTTAGCAATCTGGAGTTTTTATTTTCATCTTAGTTTCATATTTCAGTTTGGAGCATATACAGTTTTGGGTTTTCAGTGGATGCAGGTTACAAGTTAGAGTTGGAAAGTTGAGTTTGGGAGAAGCCCAATGGATTGGCACATGTTCTACTGTTCTTTKCTACCTCACAGGGAGGATATCATCCCCGTTGGAGCCAGTTGTGGTCATGACTTTCATAGCTAAGGTTATAGGTTTGTCAACAATTTGCAAAGTCATGCGTGTTAGCACCCATGCTGTTTTTGTGACTAGAAGCATCTAACCTCACCCAGGGTCATTTTCAAAAGGAATCTTATCATTTATTTGTTCTCATTTTCATTTAAAAATACGCGCTGCAAAATTCATTGCGCACCACGCAGAGGATGTTGTCGCGCAGAGGATGTTGTCACACAGAGAATGTCGTCACACAGAGGATGTTGTCGTGCAGAGGATGTTGTCGCGCAAAGAATGTTGTCGTGCATAGGATGTTTTCGCGCAGTGGATTTCATCGCGTAGTGGGATGTCACACATAGGATGTTGTCACACAGTGAATTTTCCTATGCACATGCTACAAGGCGCACTGCGCAAATTATTGTTTTAGTGGTCAATATCAAGATAAATTTATGACCAACTGGAGAGGAATTTTGAAAATCCCCGAGCGTCTTTTGTCGAGGACCAACCAAATAATAAAAATCTCTCTTCGATTTTCAAAATGTGTCATGGTTTGGGATATTCGAAGAAATATTTGAGCCCCATTTTTCATTTTTCGTGATTTCTTGTCCAAGACATGTTTTTGAGACACATATTCCAGACAACTGGAGATCAATTCCAAGAAACCGAGAGAGGTTTTTATTTATACAGTCTTAAATAAAGAAAACCTCTCTCATTTTTGAAAAATAGGTTTTTTTTTCCAGTGAGATATGGTGTAATCTTTAATGCCTATTTTCCTAGTTTGCTGCGAAATCCGCTCTGTTTTTTGTTGTAGGTTATTGTTGCTTAGAAGATTTGTTGTGAAAGGGTGACATATTGTATAGAAATACACATGATGAATAATCACATCCATATGGTCAAATTTTGATCATGATCAATGACTGTAAAGAATATTTGGGTTATGATTATGATTTGGCAAAGTCGGGTTTTCTATTTTTAGTGAATCCGTTGAAGTTATTGTTCTCTTTCAAATAAAACGTATCCATGATGCTAGGAGGGCATATTTTGACCCTAGAAGACAAGGGTGACATTTCCTTTCTATATATGGGGATCATTTTCATGTAAACGAGGTTGGTTGGCAAATTTGGTAGACAATAGCTATTGTGTGTAATCTGAGTCTTAATCGGAATTTAATGAAAAGGTCCTGTGACTTGATGAAAATATTCTAGTTGTAATAGTTGGATGTATTGTGTTTCTTTCTTTGCGTATGTGATTTCCTGTTATCTTTTTTTCATATCTCTTTCTGTCTATTTCAAAACGAATTATCGAACCTGCGGATTTGTTGTACAACACCCCTTGTTCACGCCACTTAGACAAAACGTTTTCCTTTAAAGCTAACTCCAAATTCGTCCACAACGATGCTCATGAGTTACTTCCTGTAATTTCTCTCGCCACACACTATGATTTTACACTGAAGGTTGTTGCTCGCCTAGCCTTATCCTCTTGAGTTCAGTCACTGAGTCATTTGTCTCGTCTCTTCCTTAGATCGAATCAATAGCCCAAGTCTTACTTTCCTGCACCAATGTAACCGGGACCCATTATATCATAGGTGTTAAATCTAGCCATTGTTTTCAAAGTCATATCCTGCGCGGAGACTGCGCCATTTCCGAGAGAGCCCTCTCCATATCTGAAAGGCTAGTTTCGGGTCTCCAATTTGGTTGAATAATTTATCTTCGTCGTCTATTTATCAACCAAACAAATTTACGAAGTGCTAACAATAGGGACAATTGTTATCTAGATTATTTTTCTTATAAAAAGTAGAATTAATATTTACAAAATAACAAATTTCTATAAACATCTTCATAGCATTGGTGTGTGATTTCTATCCAAATGTATTGATTGAGAGGGTCAATCTTATGAAGTTGAATGTGAGGAGAATTTCTCTTTCTAATATAACAAACTATACCTCCTATCCCTCTACGGTGGGATTTTTTGTTCCATGTCAACTACAAGACAAATCCTTCTATGTTAGGGACCTTAGACTCCTCATGCTCCCAAGTTTCAACTAGAGATATAATATCAATATCACTCGGTATCCAACTTATTATAAGACCTTTGCACCATAGAAAGCCACAACAGTTCCAAAAGAGGATCCTGAGTGTCTCAAATTCCTATTTATTATTATCCTTCTGGTCTCTATCCTTAACAATAGTTTTTCAATTTCTAATTATTTCCTATTTTTCTTCTTTCCTGACTTCTTTTACCTTTTGAACTCCCTTCCTTAATTCAGCTTGGTGTTCGGGAATGAGGTCTTCATTTATAAATATTCCTGACCCTTTTAAGATTGAAGATTTGCTAAGTATGTTTTATTTTTAAGTAAAAAAGAGAGAGAGGATCCTTTATATTATATCGTAACAAAATATACATTTTTCCTTGGGTTTCCAGTTGTTCTGAAAAAAAGTGGAAAGAAACAGTTGGCATCTCTAGATGACCATGTCAAAATAGGCAGACTGCCATTTTCCCTGCTTGGAGGACCAGGACAAGTGGCGGTCCATAATCTGCAGAATTGTCCATGACAACTGAAACTAAAAAAGAAACTAAACATAAAAGAGGAGTTTTAGAAGACATAACCCCCAAAAGGAGCTGAGAAACTAACCAAAACCAGAAGGAAAATCTAGCCATGCTATTACCCATTGAGGTATTCATTGTTGGGTTCTTCACTGGGCATCTCATTCTGAGCTGGCAGGTCATAGAGTCTTGCACACGTCAGACATATTTTCATTGTTGGTGCGTCGGAGAAATCCTCATAGATCATATCCATGCGTTGGCTCATGAGTGCGCCACGGTAGGCCTGGTCTTCCATCTGGCGCCTCAAATCGAGCACTAAATTGAGTTGGTCTGGGTGGAAGAAGGGCGGAGGGACACACCACTGATCTGAGGGTGTTGGAATAGGAGGTGGCGCAAGGACCTCACCACCCTCCTTCGACGTGTGCCCATCCATCACATTCTCTTGGTGTCCATCCTCTGTTGTATCCCATGTTCCATCCATCGCGTCCTCCTGGTGTCCTGTTGTCATGCTCCGCTCCTGAATCCCTCGCTCTACTCCCGTCCCTGTGCTCCTGGGTTTGCGTTATAAGAGTGTGAGTGGATCAAGGTCCTCCGAGAGTAATTCATCCAGGGCCATTTGAAGGTACTTGTATGAGATTTCCTCCTCAATGTAACAGATGGAGAAATCCTCCATTGGTGAAGCCATGTTGTTTACCATTGTGTTTGCCCAAATTTCATCCCCAGGGAGGATAATTGGAGGCTCTCGCCCCATGAAGAGCATATTTTCCGGAGGGATCTGGATGGCCTCTTCCAGGATGACCTCCTCCACGAAAATTGTTGGAGGCGACCAGGCCATTCTTTCTCTATCATCACTGCAAGGAAGACGAGCTCTTTGGGTGAGAGCAATTGAGAGGGCCCGCTCGAGTTCTTGCAACCATTTATGCCTTGTAGCTAGGGTGTACCAGGATGGGCCGCAACGTGGCTTTCCACAGTCCCCGGGCATCATGAGGATGAAGCTAATGGAAAATTCATGGTGGATGTAGCAATGGACATTCCCAAGCTGTAGACTCCTAGCCTGGTGCGAACCAAAAACGAAATGAAGAATGCAAATGCAGAGGTGGATAAAAACAGGAAGGTGCGACAGTACGACTTCTATGAACGCCTTCCGAACATTGAATTTGATGGTCATCTGGTTGTTTGCATTAGTGAAAGGTCTCATGGTTTTGGGCTTGTAGTTATGTCTGGCTCTCATTCTTAATGTCGAGGGGATGGGAGCCGACCATCCTTATTTATGGCCTAGCCAGGCCCTGTGGGACGTGGCACATGATCGCAACGTGTCACCCCATCTGGGGTGATTTACTAAATATATTATATTTATGGTCATTACAACTTATTTTGACACAGATCAACCTATCTTTGTGATCAATTATTTTCCTAGCCTCTTTGCTTCTATGAGGTAAGTTGTATCAATTTGTGATTTATTATTTAATTATTCTTTTACTATTTCTAGTGTATCCTCCTCTTGTTATTCTTTTATACCAAAAATTATGAGGTTCAAGGCTCTTTTGTTTTTCTCATGGTTCAGTTCGATTAACTTATTCATTTCCTCTTTGATGGGTTTGATATCCAATTTGTTTTCCATATTATCAATGGTCAAATTGTTGGTTAGTTTTTCTTCTAGCTCTTTAATCCTATCTCTCAAGGTGTGATTTTCGTCAACCCCTCCTTCGTGGGTTGATTGTTTATTTTTTTTTCATTTCTTGAATCGTATCCTTCATTGTCTGCCATTCACTCTTGAACCCTAAGAATCTATCCTCTATTTGAGTTTGAATGGTATCTTTAATTTGTGTATCAATCATTGCCTCTAGCTCTATTTGGAATTTGAAGTCTCTTTTTTCACTCATTTTTTCTAATGATTCTAACTCTATTTGGGTTTTGGCATCTCTCTTCTTTCTTTTTGAAATAGGTGGTGGGTTGCTCAAGAGAAAAAAAAATGTAACAATTATTATTTTGGATGAACTTTAAAAATGGAAAATATTTTTTTCTTTTAATTAGTAATAATGATATTAATTATTATCTCTCAAATCACTTTTTACTTATAAAACTTAAAATAAAAAATAAATAAAAATATATTTAAATATCTTTACGTAATAGATTATAAATATATTTTAAATTAAAATTGAATCAAAGTAAAAAGTGACTGAACTCATTTTACATGTACCCATTTAGATTTGAACTTGTGACCTCTTAAAAAGAAATACAAATACATATTATTAATCATTATATTCACTGAAACTATAATATCCCCATCTTAATCCACTTTCTATATCCAATAAAATATAACCCCACCTTAGTAAACTTTCTTTTTCATTGTTTCACTGTAACTATGTACATATATATAGCATAAAATAACCGATGATTCAGAAATGTTTGACATACTCAACGGTCTTGATAACTATAATCAGCACCCATGTGAAATCTCTGACCTCGTCTTTCAAGAAATTAAAAAAGAATAAAACAGACCTAACAAACAAAGATGAATGATGCCATTTACTCTTGGTTGCTTATGTCTGTTTCATTTCATTTTATATCGTTACATAAAATATACTAAATATCCTCAAATAAGAATGCCATGTTTGTTACATAACATAATTGATAGTTTAAGATTGATATGCTTACTGGCCATGACAGCGTTTGTCTGTCCTGAACGAGTAGTTGAACCAGAACATGAAACCCATAAGGTTTTACGTCCCACCGCCGCAGTTTTGTCCGAGGCTCTACTATTCAACTGCCATCCAAACGTTACTGGAAATTATTTTAAAGTACTTAATGTGAAGAGTAGTTCAATATTCCTCTGTGCCCACAATTCATTGTTTCATTCAATTAATTCCATAAAATGCCCTTTAAAACCTTTGAAATACCTCTGGTCGCTACATTAATAAGTATTACATCTACTTACAGTGGCATTATCCTCGGCCTTAAATAAGTGTTGGGTTTAAGTTGTTGTCTTATGAATCATGATTTGCTCCACATCCGACAGGAAATTAAAATACTCACAGATTCACTATCTGATTGATCACTTAAACTCCGGCCAGAACATTCTGCTACAAGCAATATATATTTGGATAGATACCCAGGCAGCCCAGCGGTCGGCTGAATGAATTAAAGGGCAAATTATCTATTGCAACGCACTGTACAACGATCATAAGCGATCATTGATGGAGACAATATTGCTATACATGTACGTCAGGTCGTTGTGCAAATTATGATTATATATATCCCTGGAAATTATGTTGATATCGATAATTCTATATAATTTATGTATTTTTAAGTTTATTGGGTTTAGTTTAGATGGTTAGAAGAATAATTGTTATCTTTTCCAGCTGATTTCAATTTTCATAATCTCACTTCTTTTCAATTCTCTCTCATAAATGATGATGATCTTAGGTGATTTCAATTTTCATAATCTCACTTTTTTTCAATTCTCATAAATGATGATGATCTTATAATAAGTATTGTTGAAAAATTTAGAATTTATAATAATAATAATCTATTTTTAAAATTACGATCAAATCATATCAAATTGATATATAAGACCCTTATTTATGGGGAGCCACCTTTCCTTTGATTCAAAAATTAAATAGCTAAAAAAAACTGTTATTTCCTTCACACTTAAACAATTAAAAACTATTTTAAATTATACCAAAAAAAAAATCGTGCCTTTGCTTCTGTCCAAGATTCACAATATAATAATCCTCATTCGTATCTTTGCTTCTGTCCAAGATTCACAATATTGTTTTATGTATTTACTTTGTCTATGAGACAGTCATGTGCTTGCAAAATTGGTAAGTACTTTTTAAACACAAACTTATCAATATAATTAAACATTTTATATATTATGAATTAAATATAACCATGATGAAGGTCTTTAATAAATATATTTTATTTTTCAAAATAGTATTATATACAATTATAATAATGATAAAAT
The DNA here is from genome assembly GCA_032191745.1 of Picea mariana. Lineage (NCBI taxonomy): Eukaryota > Viridiplantae > Streptophyta > Pinopsida > Pinales > Pinaceae > Picea > Picea mariana. The sequence continues at coordinate 12,958 of JASDQU011179747.1, forward strand.
AATATTAATAAATAATGATAATTATCTTATTACATTATAATATTCTATTTAATTTTAAAATATATTAATAATTATTAGTTTGTTATCTTTTATAAACATTTATGTTTTAATCGTGAATATGAAATTACTAACTATTCCTTTACATACTTTACATAAAATATTCTATTTAATTTTAAAATATATTAATAATTATTAGTTTGTTATCTTTTATAAACATTTATGTTTTAATTGTGAATATGAAATTACTAACTATTCCTTTACATACTTGACATAAAATGTGTGTAGTAAATAAAAATGTTTCCTTGATTAATTTTTATTTTAAATAGAATATTTTAATTATATGTTTTGTATAAGATATTTTTTTATAATTTGAGTAATTTTAATGGGTAAGAACATGTGTTTCTTCTTAATAGACCTCATAATTTCAAATTCAGAGAGGGGTAGGGTATTTATAGCTCCGTAGATTTTAGAAGTCAAATATTGTCCCACAAACATCCAATACTAGAAATGTAAGATAATTTTTTTAATTGAGCTTGGTTCTAATGCCTCCGCGTATGGATGCCAGTAAGCGTGTTGTCTAGGTGTGTGTGGAGGGTTGTCACATAAGGATACAATGACATACATTGTCCACCCGATCAATGGACGAAGTGGTGAACTATTCAATGTTTCCTTAATATGATTTGGGACACCTTGAGTGCACGAGAAAAATGTGTGAGGCTAAGGGGATAAACATACCTTAGCCATTGGACATACCTTCAGAGATACTTGAGCACACTCTAGCATAGTTAGACAAATTTTGGATGGATTGAATGAACTTGGATGGACTTGGATGGACTTGGTCCAACTTGCATAGACATTAGCAAACAAGTCACCGAAGGAGGCAAACTAACATATGACACTTGGGTCCACATTAGAGTGAAGGGGATTGCAAGTGCAAGGAAAGTCTTATATAAAACGAGGATGCCTCAAAAGTGTTAAAGAATAAGTAATTGGCCATTCACAAGGACTGTAAAGGAGCTATGCAATTGTGTTAAGTTTAGGGTTAGGCACAATAGGGTGAATTACACTAGCTGAGTGAAAAGAAGAAGAAGACATGACCTATACAAGGTACACATATTGTTTCTTCATAGGTTGGAGTGTTAGTTCTCATAGGCAGTTGTGCCTTGTGTAATTTTGATTTGTAAATTATCCCTAAGTAGTTGGTTGTGCTTCTATGTTGTACATTGTAGCATTATTTATATAAACAAAGTTAAGGGATCTTCCTTGGGTGTTGTCTATACTTGTGTATTGTGGTTTCTTTACTTGGACGAATGTTATGTTCCTTGCTTTGCTTTGTGTTGTCTAAGTTATGAAATATTGGCTAAGTATAAATATTGTTGGGATGTTTTAAGGCTACCATTGGACATGTGCCTATTGTTGGGTCAACTAGGTTGTGTTGGAATTAGTTGTGCATTTAACTTATTGTAGCTTAAAGTGAAGTTATGGGAAGAATTTAAGTGAAGAGGCATAGTTTGGTTGTAGCATGAACATGTTGGTCAAGCTACTGTGGTTGAGGCAAGGTAGTGTCGAATGACTAGAGATGATGAAAAGAAAAAAATTGTGCAAAACTCTTAGGTCCATGATAGGTTGCATCAAAGAGAGAATTATCCAAGAAGTTTGTTTCATAACCTATTTGGATGTTCTTCATGATGTTCCAGAACGAAGCAATAGGTTGAGAAGGTTGTTTGACTAGTTGGAGACAACTTTGTGATCATATTTTGACTAGAAAGTTGTTTGGGAGGCTCGGGCACTCATTGATGAAACATATAGAAGCAGAGGTGTTGGAGCAACCCCTCTTTCAACAATTGTAACATAGTTACTAAATCAATGAGAATTGCGACTTCAAAACAAGAACTGTGACCCAAAAAACCCATATTGTTTTGTCAAAAACACCAAAATGAACCCCCCAAATAAAAAAGTGATGCTTCCAATAATAGTCGTTCTTGGGGTGGTGGTTAAAATTGCAACTTGTTTGAAATCACAGCCTTGAAAATTGATACAATTGTAGAAAAAAACCTTAAAAATGATCTTCAAACCAAAAAGTGAAGTTTCTAGTAGCACCAATTTTATTTTTGGAGCTAAAATTGTGACTTAATTGAAACCGTGACCTTCATAATTGGTACCATTGCAAACAAAAACCTCAAAATGGTCTCCTATCTTGAAAACTAGTACCATTGTAGAGAGATACCCAAAAACATGCACGATTGTAAACATAAATATAAAACACTTAAAACACAGGTTTTAAAGAAAAATTCAATTAATTTTTGAACTTACATTAAAAAAATAAATAAAATGAAAAAAAAAACTTAAAACCATTCTTTAAAATAAATTTTATTAGTAGTATTATTATTAAATTTACATCAAAAAATAACTGAATTGAAAAACAAAACCCTATAAACAAGTTTTTTCAAAAAAATTTGAAAAAACAACACAACAAAAAATTAAAAACAAAATAAAACTAATAATTTTTTAAAATAAAATAAAACACACACACACACACACACACACACACACACACATATATATATATTTGAAAAAATAAAAAGAAACTTAAAAATAAATGTAGAAAAATGAAATATTGGGGGTGCGGGTAATTCCAAAAATTGACCCTCTTTGCATTCCCACACCGACATTCCCCATTCCCCACCCTTACCCACCTCTTCCCTTCTCCCTACCCTCATACCAACTCTCCCTCCCTATTTTTTTCCTCCCTCCTCCCCTCCTCTCCCCTGGCCCTCCCCACTTCGTTCCTCCCTCCTCCCTCCTCCCCTTCCCCATCTTCCTCTCCACACTCCATGCAACCCCCATGGCCTACACTAACAATGATGATTTGCAAGGATTTTGGGGAGGGAAGGGAATGGGAGGGAAAGAGGGGAGGAGGTGGCATCACTCCTTAGAGGAGTGGGTTTATAAATCGTTACTGCTAGTATAAGATGTGGGGGTTGTAAGGAGAGAGGGTAGTTTTAGGAGGAGTGGAGGGGGAGGAGGGGGAGGAGGAGGAGGAGGGGGTACAAGGGAGAGAGGATGGAGGAGGTAGGTAATGAGTGGAGGGGTGATTTTTGGAATCGTACCCCACCCTTGATATGTCATTTTAAAAATTTTAAAGTTTGCTTTTGTTTTGTTTTTTTATTTTGTTGTTTTAGGTTTTATTTATTTTTTATCTTGCAATTTTTTATAAGTTTTATTTATTTATTTTATTTAATCAAATGAGAGACTCTTAGCTCTATCCTTGACTATGGTTTGGTGCCTAGTGGGATTGGTACTTAGTTGTATGCAAGCATGGATATGGGTGAGGGTTGTAGGCTCTCGTAAATTTCAAAAAATATTCCTATGAGGTGGAAGTAGACCATTTGTTACATAGAGAAAAATGACAATTGCATATAAATTACTTTGAATTCATGAATGATTTTTCTTTATCCTTTGTGTTGGGATACATGCTCAACAACATACTTAGTGACATACTCCTTTTTTTCATTTTTCCAGCTTTTCAGGAAAGCTAATATTTATAGCAATTTTGTTTATAGACTTTCCTAGACCTAGCCTAGTCATCATACCTAGATTGAATGCCTTACCTATCTTGACTAGTTTTGATTATGTCTATTTTTTGCATTTTCTATTTTTAGTAGGTGACCAAACCCTAGTAGTCCATTGTTGGTATTTTCTATTTTTGGTAGGTCTTCCATGTAGTATCCACTTAGTAATGATTGGGTAGTGATTGGAAAAGTGACATGGCATCTAATGTGCACTTTTTCTAGATATTAATGGCTTCCTAGGTAAGTGTTCATTAACCATCTTATTCTTGGATTTAATCTATTTCAGTTATTTTATGACTTTCTATATTTATGAAATTCTCTATGAGTTAGGACTTTAGTTCCACTTTGGAATATAGTCTTATTCTAGGATATTTTTTATATTGTGGAATGCATGTTGACTTCATGTGGATTTCTCACTTGAGTTCACACCTATATTTTGGCATTTCCTTATTATTACCAAATTTTGACTTTAGTTAATTGTTGCAAGTGGGAGTGGTTGTTTTTGTTATTTGAGCATGCACATGAAAACCCCAACCTATTATGCATTATTCCTATTATGGAGAATTATATATATTGTACTCATGATCAAGGATTAATACAATGCAATTTGAGTTGGTTTCTTAGTATCTTATCTGTGAATATTGATTCTATTTTTCTCTCTCCTCTCTTTCTTTTACAATTAACTAGCATAGTATTTCCTACTCACAATTAGATCTTGGAGTGTGGTTTAATACTAAATGGTATTAAAGATATTATTTTGATGGAGTATTCACTTTTATTATAGTTTTATAGATCAGATTGGACAACCAATAGAGAACTATGGATCAACCATCTTCTTCAGTGATCTTGACACCCTTCAACTACTTTGAGTGGAAGCCCAAGATAAAGATTCTACTTCGTAGTACGGGTTTGTTCAGGGTCACCATGGGGATTGAGTTCGAGCCTACTTCAACCATAGAGAAAGAAGAATACTTAAACAAAATGGATGAAGCCTACAATATATTGTGCTTGATCATTTCTCCAGATCTCCTCTTCCATGTCCATACTTGTAAGAATCCTAATGATGTTTGGAAAAACTTGAAGGATTTCCTAGGAAAGCAAGACAACCTAAGAGGTCATCGACTAGAGAACGATCTAGATGCATTGAATCCAAGTGATTTTGAGACCCTACAAGACTACTTAAGTAAGTTTAAATTTTTTCTATCGCATAATATGGATTGTGCAATTGATAAGAAATATGACCAATTAATCTTTTCAATTATAACCTAACAAGACTAGAGTATTCTTTCTACACTTATTCTTTTCATACTACCAGGTTATCTATCAGGTCTATGTGGAAGATTCCAATCCTAGATGATTTCATGGGGTCACTCCATGAGAAGAAAAAACTCATCCAGATATGGGCACTCAAGAGTTTAAATGCCTATGTCCTTACAACTCAAGGAAGTTAAAAGAAGAATAAATAGAAGAACAAGGGTAAGAAGGACAAAGAGAACAAGGATAAAGCTAAACAAAATTCCATAGGTGAGAGTTCAAGTTACAAGGAATCAAAGAGAAATAAGAATAATACCAAGGGTTCATATTGTAACAATGGGTTCAATCCTAAGTGTTCTTGCTTGAAAAATACCATAGATCTCATGGCACAATCACTTGAGTAGCATCACCTTGAGGATTGTACTCTAGATAATGGAAGGAAGAATCCATTAGACAAGCCATCATGGGAAAGAGGTAATGGTGATTCATTACTTGTTATTTTTCTCCTAATTCTTGGGTTCTTGATTAAGGGGCTACCCATCATATGGCCTCATTGGATAGACTTTCTCATACTCAAAAACGTGTTTTGTACCATTGATCTTCATGGGAGATGATTCTCCTATCAAGGTGTGTGGTAGAGGTAGATTTGATATAGACAATGGATTCTTTTAGGATGTACTTAATGTTTTGAAGATTTAAGTGAATCTCCTATCCATATATCACATCACTCATTCAAGTTTAGAGAAGAAGGTGGAGTTCACTCCAAACTTGGTTATTATTTTCGACTCGTTAGATGGTTCAACATTTTTTGTTGGTGAGGTTAATCACCATTCCAAGCTGTACAACTTCTCTCACTTTACTCATAAATATGATTACATATCTCTTCTAACACATGCTAATGAAGAGTCTAGGCTGTGGCATGAGAGGTTTGGGCATATGAATTTTAAATATTTAGATCATATTAGTAAAGGTGGAATGGTAGATTGATTACCCCACATTTAGTAAACATATGGAGTTTGTGAGGGATGCATACTAGGAAAGCATCCTAAGGAGAATTTCAACATAGGTAAATCATGGAGGGAATCATCACTTCTAGAGTTAGTTCACAATTACATTAGAGGTCCTTTCCCACTCCCATAAATTAGTAAATATAAGTATGTTCTTAATTTAATTGATTATTTTTGATATATACTTG
>JASDQU011179748.1:0-22816 GCA_032191745.1 Picea mariana
CTAGGATGAAATATTTCCGAGACGACATATTACCGGGACGACATATTTTCGGGACCACATGATATTAGGTGGTTTTTCGGTACATGGTTTTTTGCCGATGGTTTTCTATTTCCAGTTAAGGAATTAGGGTTTTGGACTAATCCAGGTCATTGGGTTAGGGTTTTGGATGTCGCTGGCTCCTATATGTATATTGTATTGTAAACAATGTAACACAATGTATGAATATAATATATGCTGGTTTTCGCGGTTTGGGTTTCCAGGTGAAAAATCTCTGTGTAATGTTTGTATTTGCCATTGTATCTTTTCTGTTCTTTTCTGAATATCAATTTGCAGTAGATATTGTACACGATTAGAATTTACATGTATTTGCAACTACATGCAATGGTCACAATTTTATGCTACTTACAGTCGTCACGGTTTTATTTTCTAAGACACTTTGGCATGTTCTCATTTTTCATTGTCTCACAAGTAGATTTCATCATGTTATTGCATATGTCATCATTTTATCATCATGAATTTTTTATATTTTAGCTACTCCTTATTAATAGTGTATAAACAAGTTACATCAACCACAAACTAGAGTTAATCACTACATCTAGAATTGTGTGTGATTATAAAAAATTGAGAGAAACAACATCACATAAGAATACAATGTTATATCACTAACCTAACCTAATACTAGACTAAAAATATGACATTAATATATATAGGCACAACATCATAGAAACACAAAAGTTAGAGAGCTAACAAGGTCTCTAAGGGTTATAATTAGACTTAAGAGGAATTTTTTTCCACTTTCTATTTCAAGCATTACTTCAATCGGTAAAGTTGTTATGAGTTGGTAGTTTTGTAATAAGGATTAAATTTACATAAGGAATCGTAGGCTCAAATTAATGTCTATTGATAATGACTTCTATTTTTAATGTTTGAATTGACTTATTGATGGAGTGATTTTCCCTCTTCTTAAAATACTTCTTCAAAAAATATTTTTCTTAACATTTCACATGAATTTCCATAGAATATACTAACTAGATCCAAAAACCAATGACATGAAATATGGTACTACACATATAATATATTATCAAGGAAAAAACAATATACATGAAATTTCATTTCAACAAAAAATTACAAGTTAAATGAGTAAATCAATAAAAAAACATACTAACCTTGAAAGTTCAAAATCTTAGCTTTGTAGATCGATAATTGGATTTATTCAATCAGTGGGTGACGAAAAAAATAAAAAACTCAAAAAAAAAACATGAACAGTGTCCCAACTATAGCAATTGTGTCACAAAGTCTCTTAAAGTCAGGTATATATAGATCAACCAGTCAACTAGCCGTTGGCAGATGTTTTTTGAGATAGGAAAATTTTTTGTGGCAATAGCGATGAACTTTCCCGGCAATAGAGATGAAAATAACGCCCAATTTTAAAAACCTATTCATGGCAATAGAGATGAACTTTCATGGCAATAATGCTGATCTTTCATGGAAATAGTGACAAATATCCCTCCCTATTTAAAAAAAACATGAAAATAATGGAAACGTGGAAAAATTTCGTGGAATAATCCACCCATATGTAGTAGTGATAAAGAGGTACTCGCCAGAAATGGTGGGGGGAAATTGCGAATGAAATTTTTCTTTGTATTTGTGTTAGTGGTAGTAAAGTCACTCTTGAACATGACACCCCCTTCATCACTATATTTGGATTGGGAAATCCATTTGTCTCTCGTTTGACCATCCACAAGTTCATATGTTGGGTCCTCCTTGAGTTAATGTTGCCAAGACAATTGTTGTTTCATTCATATGTTCAAGAGAATTCCAACCTAAACAAGCCTTCTATTGAGTCAACCATCTGCAGTTATAAATTTTCTACCATGTCGACCTTCCCTGAGTTAGTTCTGAATCACTTCATACTTTGATCTACATCAAATATGTTACTTATTTCATGTCATTGATGAGGGATACATTAAGGCCCTCCTATGATGAGTCTTTTCCTGTCGACATCAACTCATTATCCGAGAACAAGACTTAGATATCATTTAGTACCTTGGAGCCTGCATGTCTCAATGGCAAGTATCTTCACTTTCAACGGTGGGTTCACATCATTGACCCCTAGTTGGAAGATTCCATCGAGTATTCAACTTCAACTCATTTATTCACACTTGTTGGATTATACTAGAGTACCTTGGGATTGATTGACACCAATAGTGATTTATCTTTCAATTGTTAATGATTTTCATTAATGACCAGTAATCAAGTGGTTTCTTCCATGTTCGACTTCGACACATATAATCACATGGCTAGATTCGTACTTACAGACGATGGAAATGAAGAACTTTGATATTACCATATTGGGCCAGGTTGTGAAGAAATAATCATAATTTTGTACTGACACATAGATCCACTGTTTATGTCTCATGGCTATGTCTGAATTTGAATTCTTTAAGCACATAGATCCACATTGTATTTCTAGTGGCTATGTTGAATCATGATGACATGAATCCATAATGTATGTTTAGTGGTCATGCATCACTTGACACTTATTATGAGGGTCACTTGTAGTATGAGTATGGGAATGCCTACCTCATAGGATGGTATGTTATTATGTAGATTCTTGATTGTTTGCAGGTTTTTGATCGATGAGCTCCTTATTTTCGACACACACATTCGACAAATTATTTCAACTATCACATGTTCCAACATCATACTTTGGGGGGAGCAATCGTTCCCAGTATTTAGACTTGTTATATTCTCAGTCTGGAGAATTATACAATCTTATTCCACACGCTCCTCGTCCATTGAATGATCAATCAGATGGATCCCTAGAACACAACACCGATGGTATGGTTGGTATCATATCTTTTAATACAGTTGGCCAGTTGACTAGGCATTATTCAATCGACTATATCTCCCAATCCCACCTCTTTTTTTCCTGCTACCACCTCGACTTCAACACCTTCTCAAACCTGCAAGTTAAACTTAGTGAAATAATATGAACACCAAAACCTGCAACAATCCGAAGAAAAAAAAGAATCCTTCTGAGAAGATAGGGCCAAAACCCCAATACCCCAATGGTGGGGGAAAAAATAAACGAAAGGAAAAATATCCTTGCATGGTATGTAAGGAGGACCACTAAACTAAATACCACCCTCTCCTTCCCAAGGTTCATCAATACCTTGAATGAGGGGAAACTCCTTCTCAACTAGCATAATTAACTAATCCCCCCCCCACGACAACAACAGATGATAGAAAAAATCCATGCACCCCCATCTAAAGGCAACGTAGAGTCCTCGACAACAAATGTTTTGATGATTAAATCTTTATTGGAATTAAACAACAAAGCCAAGAATTATGAATCCATGAAGGAAAAACCTTCATCAAAGGATCCTCTACCAATGTCACCACCCACTATCCCTCTCACATTAGATAAAATAATTTATGAACCTACTATCTTCCCTCCAAAAGGGGTACTTCGATAGACCACCCACAATATAAATGCTCAGGTAACCCAACACTATAGCATAGTGGAAGATATTTCCTAGGCCCCATGTATGGACTCAAAGTATTGCAGAGTTGTCCTACACAATGAAAATCCTTTCTATCATCGATAAGGAGAATATACCCTTTAGAGTCTAACAATGTTTACTTTAACACAGAACAAAGTGAGTCACGCTTGTCACACCAAATGGCATTGTAAATTATAGTTTGGTGTTTGAATAAGAATTTATTGTGTATGGTGATCAACAAAGGGGAAACCACTTGTATTATGTATTTTTCATGTTGGAAGCCCATTGGTTCTCCACATCTTACCACATCCTCAACCATCCCTAAACATTTTGATGGAAAATATTTTAAACCCCATGGAATTCTCTCCTACCTATCCATTGAGCTTGGGGGAAAGACTATCTTCTTTGAGGTCGAAGTGGTCAACATCACACTTGACTACAATATGCTCTTAGGATGGACTTCACTTTCCACAATGAAGGTTGTTTCATCCACTATATTTTTTATTGTATGATTTCCCTATCAAGGAAATATAGTTAGGATTGACCAATTAGATTATTTCACCCCCGATTTGTGTGCTAATTAGACTACCAATGTGCCCTTTGTAGGTGACTATTCTAGGGGGTATGAAATCATTGGTGTAGCTATGTTTAAATATCCATCTCTTATGGGGATTTTTTCCCTTCCCGTGCCTAACACCACCAATCTAGCTCCGATAAACATGATCTCTTCTATTGTAAGAACATCCCTTGACTATTATGATCCTTGGGTGCTTCCTCACCCTTTAGAAGTAGATTCTTATAAAGATACTATATCATTGTCACAATATGAATTATCACATTCAATGATACATCAATAGGACAATATTTTGACCATGATCCTAGTCTCCTACTAGATGAGGAACTAGATCATTTATCTCTGCCTCACTGGGTTAGCTCTCCATTTACTTTACATGACCTCCTAAATGATGGTTTACCCTCATATGAGTCCATCATGGAAGAAATTACTTTAGGAGAGATACCATGGAAGGATCCAAATCATTGATCATGTTTCCTTCCTAGTCTAGAAAATGCACAGCCACACTTTCAAACCCTTGTTTCAGCTGATGATCAAGATCAATCCTTATTACCTTCCACTTCACTATCCATTTTATCTGAAGGAAACCAGGGTAAAATAGTAGAAATTATTTCAATTTATATTTCAATAAAACATGGGGCCGTGGAGCACATCTAGATCAGTGCAATGTTCCCCTCAATAAATTGAATCCTTCATTTCCCTTTTCAAAGAATTATGTGATATTTTTTCCTTGTCCTAAAAATAAATGCTTGGAATAGTCCCCTAAATTTTAGCACATAAAACTAAGAATTACCCTAGAGCTTGTCCTGTTTGACAATGAATTTGACAAGTACCCCTAGGAAATTTGTGGCAATCAAGGTGGAAGTTGAAAAATTATTGAATGTTGGCTTTCTTTATCCAGTACCCCTAATTGAAAGGGTATCAAACATTGTACCCATTACTAAAAAATAGGGAACCATCCATATATTTGTTAGTTATATGGATTTAAACAAGGTATGTCCTAATGAAAATTACCCCACCCCCTTCATTGTCCATATTATCGATGATTGCACTGAATGTGAATATTATCTTTTATGGACAACTTCTTTGGCTATAATCAAATAGAAATCACTCTAGAAGACCAAAACAAAACAACTTTCATTTTCCCTTGGGGAGCTTTTTCATATCGAGAGTTACCTTTTGGCCTTAAAAATGTTGGTGCAACATTCCATCGAGCCATGTGATATGCCTTCCATGACATTAAATGTATCATACAACCATATTTGGATGAAATTCCCACAAAATCCGGAAGGTGAAAAGATCATCCAGAGCACCTAAGACAAGTTTTTCTACATTGTCGACATTAAAACATTTGATTAAACCCACATAAATTCATTTTTGTCATGGAATCGCATCACCTTCTAGGTTTCATCGTATCTAGGTTTGGTATCATAGTTTATCCTCAAGGAAAATCGAGGAAATTACCAACTTGTGTGCACCTTTCTCTATAGCCAAACTTCAAAGTATGCAGTGGAAAGGAAACTTGTTACGATGCTTTATCGCCAACTATGAGGAAATTATAAAAGGTTTTGTGCATTTACTTAATAAAAGTGTTCCATTTATTTGGGATGGGAAAGCTCAATGCTCCTTTGATGGTTTAAAATGTCTTCTCACATTCACGCCTCTATTGAAGCCTCCTAACTATAATCGAGAATTTTGATTATATCTCGCTAGTTTTGAAACTAGTATTTTCATGGTGCATTTCCAAACTGATGATGAACAAAATGAACATGTCATTTACTATCTTAGTAATAGAATTGTTGGCGTTGAACATTGTTACACCTATGTTGAGAAGTTCGCAATGGAGGTTGTTTTTTCTTTCCAACGTTTACAGAATTATATTCTCTTACAAAATACTACTTTTATATTTGATACTAACCCAATGAAATATATCTTGTCATGTAATATTCATGGTGGAAAATAATCTGAATAGATTGTTATCCTTCAAGAATTTGATCTCGATTTTCTACTACCAGGTCCAAAATATCCTTGGTATTCACCGAATTGATGATTGAAATTCCCAAAGTCGACGATGAATCCATCATCCAATATTGATTAATTGATGATTATTTTTTTCTCATCGAATCATTTTATCCATGGTATGAATATGTGAGTACATCTCGAAACCCAACGATTTCATCTCAAATTATCAAAAGATGATTGTTGGTGTATTCACCATCAATCCTGCCATTACCTTACTGTGGGACACATTTGTTATCATCATGAGGTAGATATGGTTTTTCATCGATCTGTTTCACACCATGAAGTCTAACATATCCTTAATGAATTCCACTATGGAGCATGTGGTGGCCATCTATCTGGGTGAGCCACTACCAATTTTTTTTTTCCCATTGGGTACTTTTGGCCTTTGATCTTTAAGGATTGTATGAATGCAGTTCAAATGTGCCACCCTTACTAGATATTTTCAAAACTGATGCATTCCCATATCTCACCATTACATCCTATAGTCATTGTCAGTCCATTTTCTAAATGGGGGATAGATCTCACCATGTGTAGACCATCCACTCTTGTCAGCCATAATTATATTATAGTCATCATCGATTATTTTACCAAATGGTCAGAGGCTATGCCTACCTTTTCCAATGACACCAATATTGTGATGCTTTTCATATTAAACCATATCATTTTTGGATTCATTGTACCCAATTCAATCTTCACTGATCATGGATCACAATTTTGTCACAGCATGATGGCCAAACTAGCCACTTTTTTACATTTTGACCTGAAACACGCTGCCCCTTAATATCTCCAAGGAAACAAACAAGTTGAATCTATCAATAATATACTCAAAAATATTTTCTAATGGATGGTAGGGAAACATAAGTGAGAATTTCACCTTATGATATTTTCGACGTTATGGGCATACTGAACTTCAACAAAAAATGTTGTTGGTTTTACAACCTTCCAAGTCATTTTTGGGATAGAAGAAGTGCTTTCGATTGAATGAAAAATACCCTCCCTTAATATTGTTATAAAAATCTTCCCTGATAAATTTGCCTAGAAAGAATAACTACTATACTTGTCCCATCTCGATGAACTCCAATGAGAAGAGACCACGGCTAACGAGTCACATAAAAAATGAGTTAAATCCTAGTATGACTAAACTGTACATCCTTGAGTATTTTCAGAAGGAGACATGGTCTTGGTTTATGACCAAGACCATGCCAAGTTAGGTGCAAGAAAATTCAAACCATTATGGCATGGACCCTATGTCGTTAAACATAGATTACAAAAAGGATCATACGAGTTATCATATTATGAGATAAATATTTTATCTGAGCCTCACAGCGGGCTTTAAATCAAAATGTACTATGCATAAACTTAGCACTATATAGTTATTTTGTATTATATGTACGATATCATGGTGTGATATATTTGTTGTCCTCTAAGTGATGTAGTTTGTTGGTCTGTTCATCATGCTTGGTGCTTTATTGGAAGATGTCGACGACCTCTTCTACCTATATTGGATATGCAGTTGGAGCTAGATACAACACCTGGAACATCACTACCTCTTCCTGGGTGAGTTTTTCACCCACAAATGAACTGGTGAGTTCAGGAGACATTTGCCTCAGTCTTGCAACCAAAAGCATTGCAGAATATAGTGCATTTATTTAAATTTTGTCTAAAGCTTCAAAATTAGGCATTTTCACTTGATTGTTAGGTTGGAATCCCAGCTTGTAGTTTCACAATTAAGCTTAGAATAATTTATCTGACACCCTCTTATCTTTCACAAGTATTTTGGGGTTCATCTCCTTGAGAGAGAATTTGATTGTATTTATTATGAACATATCCCAAGGGAATTCAACTGATTAGTTGACCCTTCAACAAGTTATATATTGAATAGAAATGTACAACATTAAGAAAATTAATCCACCAAGAATTTATGTACACATGAGTAAAATCCACAAACTAAACATCCATGTATATATAGAGAGTGTTTAGAATACATCATAAGTGTATCATCACAAAATTGGGTCATATTACCATACATCTGACTAGAAACCGCATAGGAATGTAGTACACAAATTATAAAGATATAATACTAATCATCACGTGGAGGACTATGCACATGATAACACATCACATCCCTAGGAACCTTCCATAGGATGAGGGAAAAGGTGCCGCCTACACTAAAATTATGCCTTTGTATTTACAGAGGAAGATCATCTAGTTCTGGTACCATAATCCCGACAATCAATTTCTCAAGGTTCACCTAGAGATCCTCTAAAAGTTATTAATGGGGCCCTATTCCCTGATGTAATTGAGCCACTCCCATGTAGTGCACATGACGATCAAATGGTGACATTCCCCCTAGATGAACTGGTTCACAATCTGTAAAACCCATAAGATTAGTCATTCTACACAAAAAAAAAGAATCATATATTTTAAAAGAACAAAAAAAAAACATCAAAAAATCGAAAATATTTTAATAATTGTTTTTCCAATCATTGTTATCAAGATCATGATTCCATCCCTCCCCATCGGGAAGGAGCATTATTGGGTCCCCTAAATAATCCACACCCCTATAATCATAATCCTTTATGCCTATCATTTGACCATACCACCAAATGAATAAATCTTCTCTAAAATTTGGTTGTCGACCTACGCTGAGACATGACAAAATCTTGATTCTTTGTCCATTTTTCATGGCAAGATCTCTCATTCCACCGATAAGCCATGCCACCAAGGGGCGTGAAGAAGGAACCTACTTGAAAAATAATGATAATAGAATTGACCCATATCAAAACTACATATGTCCTACTATCCTGCATTTGGTGAACTTCTCCTTCATATTCATTAGAAGCTATGAACACCAGTTATATACAGTGGGACTCAGACACATCAGGAAATAAATGAAATGGATCCTTGAAGCCAATTGAGGCCCTGTAATACCTATTTCCCATGTGATAGTATATAAATTGGTCTACAATGACATGTTTGTAACTTGTGCGATTGGAAGCTTGTTTCTTCTCTTTCTCATCCCAGGATGACAATACTTCTTTACATAGGAACCATTTGATTAAATTTAAAATTCCTTGCCCCCAAATAGTACCATCATGGCCCCTCGTCATGATAATCATGTGATATTCAATGTCAACACCTAGTGTCAAAGCATGAAATGATGGTCATCAAGATCTTTCATCCCTATCAACCGCTCTAACATAAATGGTTGTGCTCTCGTACTCTGACAAAAAATGAACTTGAGAAACCCAAAATCTCATAAAGAATCTAAATTTTGTGGGTCTTCCATGGAAGAATTATCATTATTTTCATGCTCCCTCTCTTTCAATTGACTCATGACTACAATACCTACCAAAAAACATGAAAATATCATTAACACACATACCCATAAACCATAAACAAAAAATCATTCAACAAAACTTTCAAATAGACCTGATCGCCCCTACCCTTGCAAGACCATCTAGGAATGGTCTCTCCCTTATTCTTTCCACATAATGACAACTTATTTTTGGTCATTGGTTGTTGGGAAATATCCTTGTACATGGAGACCATTCTTGGTTGGTTGCCCCCTCACCAATTGATGGAAGCGACCTATCACTACCATCACTTTAGCAACTACCGGTCGCCCTCATCCTTTGTATACCAGGTGACGAGGGCTTCATGGATGCTGACCAGATATAGGGCCTCATGCCACTGTGCACACTCAATATTTTCATGCCTCAATACAAGAAAAAATTTCAACAAAATGGGAAATAAAAAAATGGTTTTGCTAAGTTAGGTTCAAATTACTAACCTGAAAGGTAGAAACTGACAAATATATGCCCCAAGATCTCAAAATAAATGCTACAAATTTCTCCACAAAGAATCTCTTCTACACTTTTTTACTAAGGGTAATAAAATAGACAAGGTGAAAAACCAATTTTCCCGAAATATTTACTATTTTTCCATTTTTGGAAAAATAGTCTTCAAAATAACCCTTTTCACAATAGAGAAGTTAACTTTTTGTTTCCTCAGGAGTTTATTTTTTAAAGTTTTTTTTAATCTTTTAGGCTACAAATTAACATTTTTTATTGTCGATATGGAATATTCTCCCATTATAATGTCAATTCAACTTTCAACAAGTGTGTTGAAACTTGATATTTAGGATTAGGGTTGTGGTTTCTTCCCCTTTTCTATTGCATGCATTTGGCCACCACTAATTCCCCTCCTTATTCCTTAAGTTAAACCCCATTCAAAATGTGACATTATCGCTTCAATTATTTTCATGTCTTATTTTGAGTGGTAGAGCCTACCATTCATGGGCATCCTAGATTAGCAACCGTTACTATAATTCGATGCCTATGCTGCAATGTTAGTGCCCTGGAACCCTCTATAGTGATTTATGTTTCGAAATTGAGCCACATTCACTCTCTTTCCATAATTTTTATCCTTTCTGGACAGGGTTCACAATACTTTATGTTGTAGTTGAATGGTCACACCTATGGTTCTGTTTCACTACTTCACAATGCTATATCATTGCATTATTCCATTTCATACCACAATGCAGACATGCTTAATTGCTAGACATCTATTTTACACCATATATGAAACCTATGGATGAGAACCGTTGCTATGAGTGGCCATCATTTTCCATGTCTTGTTGTAGTACATTGCTTCAAGTCATGTTCATTATTTCTGGAACTTCATCACAATCTACTCATTTTCTCGAGTTGAGATTATTATTACTCCTTTGTCATGCTCGATAACCAACCATGAAAAAGGTACACCCTGGAGTATCCATCAAGATCTTTCCATACTCCCTAAATGTGAAAATATTTCTATGTGAACTTGTATTCTTTCACATGTGTTAAATGGATTTGAAAGGATGTATATTCAGTGCACGTTTACTCCTTTTCGAACCAGATGGACTAATTATGAAAAATGATACTCTAGTAAACTTTGGCTAGAAGAGTTCTCCCTTATATTCTTTTATCCTTTTCCGGGCTTGGGAGAATAAATTTACAAAAATAATCAACCTTAGAGTATTCATTTTCGTTTCAGGACCTCTAAACATGAAATGACGACTTCAACACTATTCTCTGGCTCGGGCACAACAATAAATCTATGGGTGAAAACATCGAGCATAGTTCTATTTTCTTTTGTGCTCGTTAATATGAAAAACAAAAAAAGAGTGAGGGTTTTTCCTCTAGTCATCCTAAAAAATGGTAGTCACCTATCAAGTCACCCTTGAAAAAATGATAGTCATTAGCGTGTCGACCCTAGCTCATTATCTAGGTTTGAAATCTAGAAAAAGGTCAATACCCTCGGGCTTACACACATCAGTTGCAAGCTTCCTTGCATTTTAGTAGTGGGTTTACATCATCGACTCTTGTTGAATAAATCTATGGGTGTTCGATCAATTCATTTATTCACATCCACTATATTGTACTATGTATCTTTGGGTTCATCATCATCATCGGTGGATTTCCTCTCATCTCTTAACAATATACATCAATGGCCAATAATTGTACAATTTCTACCATTGTAGACATCATCCCATTTATTCACATGTTGTAGATTCATACCATTTGTATTTGTACAAAGAACTTATGTCAGGACCATTCATTCCTTGATCTCATTCCCTCCCAAGGTGTGATGAAATGATACATGAGTACATCATAGATCACTTAGGAACTGAGTACTCTCAATGATTTGTATAATATTCCATAGATCAACATTTGTACATGGTATTGGCTATGCTCTCACTTGTAACATGGATCCATAGTATATTCTTTAGTGGTCATGATCTATCTACTTGTGTCATGTATGGATATGCAATGTATTCGTTGGTGGATATGCTTAGCTTTTATTACTGAGCATGAGTATTCCCACTTCGAGGATGTTATTATTTATGATTGATGGTGGTTTATTTCTAGGTTCCTTCGCTCAACGATCTTTGATTTTATTGTAAAGTATTTCTACCATCTGATACCTCTTCGGACTTGACACTTTAGGGGGAATCTATGATACAATTATTTTCCACTTAATCACTTAATGGGCATCATCCAAGATTTAGTAGTCTAAAACACTGAGTGATACAACTTTTTCCTTGAGATTACAACACTTTTTTGCATGGTTGTTGGTGACCCATTTGCAACCCGTGACCATGAAGTGTTGGTCACGTCCTTTCCTCCTACAAGGAGAGATCGTTTGATTCCTCTCCTCTTGAAAGGAGAAACCGGTCACTCCCTACAAGAATGCAGGGTGTGACCAAGTCTATTGATCCCTCTTTAGGATTGGTTTCATGAGATGATATTGAACGATAGATTTTTCGTGGTTGGTGTTATCACACTAAGTTTCCTTCGGTCTTTTCGACCTTAGTTTTAATTTTTTTAAGCCTTTATATTTTTAAATTTTTCCTTATTTTCTTAAGTTTGATTTGCTTAGGTTACCTTGAATAAATAAAGACTTGAGTATTGGCTCATTTTTTTACCCTCACATATATTTTTAGCCTAGGTTCATTTTCTTGGCTAATGGTTTGAATCACCTCATGACTTGACACCAAGCCCGACTCATCCCATGACCTTCATGACTTGACATGTCACTCTTTCCACTCATACCTTTATATCCTTTTCATGTTGTCCCTATGTCCTATTAAAATTGGTCAAATCATCTTTTTGAAAAAGAGCATTGCCAACTCACTTGGAGTTTTTGTAGCACACTCCTCGTCCTTTATTGGTTACCATGATTCATCATCATTTCACTGAGGTCATGTTATACCTTGTTTTCATCACCATGGTTAGTTAAAAAACACATTCGAAGATTTGATTTTAATGAGTTTGTTAATGGTTTTAAATATTTGAATGTTATCAAACTCAGTGCTATTGAAACTACCAGTTCATACTAGTTGTAGACAACACTACGAGATTAGTTGTTGAGGTGGATTTGGATGCTAAGATGGTCATGGTGATATCCTAACTTTTTTCAGATAATCAAGTTGTCATTACTCCTCCAGGTATTCCATGGTTTCTCTCCTTTGCATAGAGAATTCATGTGATAGTTGTTTCCTACGTTTTGGTAGCAACTATGTCTGCAAATCACTCCCTCCTTCACCCCTCTCCATCCATAATCTCCCTCTCACATACTTGCAGCCGCCACACCTAGTTTTTAGTTATCAAACACACAATTTCCTTTTGTTCATGAGTGCTGAGTGCTGGAGCAAACATTTGTTCCTTGTATACGCACTGCACTACCGAAAATCACTACTAAAACTTTGTTGCATTTTCCCTGCTTCCTCTACTATTTGGATTGGAGTGTTTTTAGATAGGTTTCAAAGACCATTGTAGTAGTTTTTTTTCACTATATTTCTATTCTTCAGTTTGATATCTAGAGATAGTAAGGGAAGGGAAATTTTCATTTCTTGCTTTCTAAAAGCCCTCAAAACAATGTGAGCTAGAGGAGAATCATAGGAAAAAGCAACCATTGTTCACTATCATTCTCCCATTGAAGTCTGACTTTGTTTTCTCTCCTAGAATTCATTGCACCATATCCTTTAAAATCTTATATTGACCCATGGAGAAACATTAGAAGAAGAAATATCACAAGGGAGGCACTGTCGTCAGAACTAAACCCTGAGACATGCACCTATTTGATGTAGAGCCAATGGTTAGTGAAGTTTTTCAAAGGATGGGTTGTCTCTCATTTTTCTAAAACATGCAGAGGGGACATCCTAAAGTGGCAAGGCAATTTTTCTGACATTTTTATGGCCTTAAGACTAAGGTAGGAGATCTGGAGTTTGAGGTGTCTAAAGCCTCTATTATAGTATCCATGGGGATTCCTAACAGAGGGGAGAGATGGTTTAAATCCATGACATTGAATGCTTCCTTCTCTAAGGAATTCCTTAAACCAGATTATCAGACTGACAACTTGTCCAAGGGGGGTGCCTAAAATTCATCTAGTTGAAGGTTTTGACAAGATGTTGAAGATCATCCAGAGATACTTCACATGTGAGGGAAGATTTAATATGTTATACCAGTACCATAGAATAATTGTACTTCATTTTACTAGTAAAGATGAAATGAATATCCCTTTCTACTTGTTGAGGAGCATGGTGAAAATGTCTGACAGAGTCCAAGAAAAATCCAAGGTTGTAGATAATAGTTTCTTTCATTCTGGATTGATCAGAATGTTGGTAATGGAAGAATTGATGAAGAGGAACATTCCTTGGAATCAATTCATTGTTTCTACTCACATGAAGTTGGACACAACTTAAAATCCTCAGTCATAGATGCAAAGTCCTTTGCCATCTACTAGTGATGCTCCAATAGAAACAAGAAAGAAAATAAAGAGTAAATCCATTTCTCAAGTAAAATAGGTTGTTAAAGAAGTTTAAGAAGAAAAAAGGGAGGCATATCATTCTCCACAGAGAGACTCTTCATGTTTGCCTGCACCAGAATTGGAAGAGGCCCCTTCATGTACTAAAACCACAACCAATAAAGGAAGAAAGTTTAATTTCTCTTCATCTCCCTCAGCATCTAGAACAAAAGTCAGGAAACCTTTCACAAGATCATGATCTCTCAAGGAGGTTGTTGAAGCACAAGTTCTACCAAAGGTTTCTATTCTGAAGAAAAAGAGAGACAAGGGTGAAGGAGTTAATAAGCCTATTGAGATGGTCGATAGATCCCCTATACAATAGAAATACGAAGGTGAATCCATGGAGAATCCTATTTAGATTATCAACATCATGACTCCACCTACCAATGACACCTTCAAAATATTGATTAGATAGCTCAGGGAGGCTAGGAAGGAGGTTGCTCGCTTGAAATCAAAGGGTGTATCCGAAAGAATTAAAATGAAGAATCTCATGGATAATTACAGTAACACTCTTGATTTGGAAATATTTTCATATAGAAGAGCACTTCCTCTCCATAAAAAAAATCAATAACCTCTATAGGCAAAACAAAGACTTTCAGTCTCAGAACAGAAAACTCGAGGCAGAATTGCAACACTTCAAGTATGAAGTGTCATAGAGGAATTTGAATGTGTTGGTTGAAGATTCCATTGAAAAAGAGAAACCAATAGTGAATAAAATAACACCTACAGTTAAGAATCTTATCACTACAAAAGGAAAGCATGCTACTATTCCAGAAGGAGGTCCTCCTTCCATAAGGAGTGCTAGGTTGATGAAATGATTGGAGGAATATAATCTCCATTTCCAAGAGTAAGTAATCAAGGATGAATTGTTTTTTTCCACCTATACATGCATCTATAGTAATCTAACCTATCAGCTCAAATTTTTTATTAGTCTCATCATGCAGAAAAGAATAGACATTTCGTAGCGCTATGGTGCTGCGGAATCGTCTATTTTAGCATGTCTTGCCAGTTTGCTACCTACAGTGCCACCAAATATCCTAAGATTGAACTTAGCGATGGCGCTACAAATTCCACAAAAATGCTACCAAATATCCTACGTTGCATAACGATGGCGCTACCTAATTCACAGGGATATTACAGTGGCACTGCCAAATTAATTTTGTAAAGGATGCTACCAATTTTGCAGGACCAGTTCAGTGTTGGCACTACCGAATTGCACATACAGATACTCAGTGTTGGCGCTACTGAATTGAAAACAGGGATACTCAGTGTTGGTGCCAAGGAATTTCACACAGAGATACACACGCTCGATGCTACCAATTATGCAGGCTTGTTTTGGATCTGTGCTACGAAATGTGCAATGCATTTTGTAAAGGCCCTAAAAAAACTTGCTACCCAGTGCACTACTGAACAATGCTACCAACTGGTACCTCGAATCAAGGGGTTCGATTTTATCACTTAGGTGGGTGGATGATGATGTGGAGAAGGGAGATCATAGGTGGCAGCATGATGATAACTTACACCCTCTATAGGACACTTGGCATTAGAAAGAGATGTGCTTCATTGAAGACAATGTCAGTTAAAAGTTTGTTGGATTGATTGCAAGCATGTTTCTTTTTTTATAGCAACGTTGTTAGCACAACTGTTAATTTGAATAACTGATTTGGAGAATCAAATGGGAGGAAGGCCAGCTCACACCTCTAGTTAGTGACTTTTCTATTATGTTATAAATAGATATTCCAAATGATTTAGTAGGTTCGGATGGTTGAGCTATGCTCCCTTATTGTAATATTTTGATGAAGCATACTAATTCTCTGGTTGTGTACTTGACTTGAGAAGTTTTTATTAATATAAGTCAATTTCTCTTATTCCATCTTATTGGCCCTTATAATTAAGTTTTCATGATTGAATGATTCACATGAGATTTTTATAGTTGTATTATGATGAATGTTTGATTATAGTATTGTTATGATGTTATTTAGTTTTCTTTAAGATTTGAATTCAAGAAGATCTTGTGTTTGAAGTTTTTCCTCCTTAGGTTGCTTGAAGACCTGATGTCCGTAGCAAACCTATACATTTCCCTCACTAAATTCTTCCTTATATTCACTTTTATTCCCACTCACTGACGCAAGTTGATCAAGACCTCAATTTCTTATGCATGCTAGCCCAGATTTCTGAGTTAGAACATTATTATCATGAGTCTTATCCATTTGACCTTTTAAACAATCATTTATATTTACATGTAATTTGATGGGTATTGGGCTTATCCTCTCTGCAATCTAAGGGTGATTCCTAGTGCTAACAGTTGGAACTTTAGAATTTTTTCATCTTCTTCCTGAAATCTTATCCAAATTTCCCTTTGATCTTATCTCTACTATCCTATAAATAAAGGGAGTCTCTCATGGAAAAAGGAGAAGGAAAAGATAAAGTATGGTTATGTTGGAAGATTAATCATAGAGCTTCAAATTATAAGTTGTTTCATTTGCTTAATAGAAGATTGTTAGGGACCTAATCGGCCTAACCCCTCAATTGGGTAGAATAATATATTTGCATGTAATAAAGGTCAATATTAATAAGGCCTAAAAGTAAGGAGGAATAAGTCAAATGTAAGAATACCTATTAGAATCTTCCGCTTCTAGCATGATCTTCTTCTAGATTATTATTTTGGATAGATAGATTTAGTATAAATAGGAATAGAGGGTATGAGAAGTTTTGAGTTGGATATTATTGTAATATATCTCTTCTCTGCTGGAGGTTTCCCCCTCGAAGAGGCAAGTGAACATTGCCCTTAGTAATCAAAGTGCTCTTCTGGTGTTACTTTGGTATTATTTTGGTATTATTATGGTGTTGTTATGGTTATATCATTGTTTATCTATCATTTCTAACTAATTATTTATGTTTTGCATACTATTTTATATATGGAATATTACAAGTGGTATCAGAGCACCTTCCTTGGCAAAAAAATGTGGGTTACAATTTTTTTCAGGGTAGAGACATATTCCATCATATTTAAGCTACACAGATCTGTCATTTTGCGCATAAACCTGCGGTCGGGGATTCATACACGTAGGAAATAAAAGTGGTACTTAAGAGTACATCTGTTGGCCACCCTTGTAACCTCTATTGGTACCCCTTTGAGTCATAGCACATTAGACAACACCTGTATATGGATCGGCCTAGATCTCTTGAAGAGCTCCATAGACAAATCGATTGGCCTCCTGACTGCTATAGTGTGAGCGAGAAAAACACTTGGGAAGATACTCTCTAGTACTAGGGTAGTCAGGTAGTATGGCTAAGGGAACGATCTAGCCTCCTTAGTTGGTGCGCTAAGATATTGGGTCGAGTACCACTGTTGGACCTCACACATATATTGAGCTATAGTACAAGGCAAACTCTTGTATCTAGAACACTTTAATACCCTAACCCTTGAGACATAAACAAAAATAGAACAGACAATATCTATTGATGTGTAACTGTATCTCCTGCATTCAGATTGTGAAATTACTACACATTTCTTCCTGTTAAGAATTTCGGTATTTCATCACTACAGTATTCTTCAGATCAGAGTAAAATTCCACAGTAGTAAAAATAAAAAATAAAAACATAAAAAAGAGGATAGGGATCCCGTTGACATACTTATTTGGGACCTATTCCATTGGATCCCTCTAATGTCCCCCACCTCTTAAAGAGGTGATGAGGGGACTCAGTTGCTTGGGAACCCCCACTAGGTCATAGTCTCACACTAGGAGGGGGAAAGTCAAGAATTTAAAAGTTATATTTTTAATTTGACTTAAGAAAGGGAAAGAATAAAGGAGTAAAAGACAACTCAACAGAAGAATAGAAGATTAACCCNAGGCTGGGGCACACCTATTACTCATTCTGGTTTTGGATTAGCATTTGCTATTTCTCTTGAGCATTCAATTTGGGGGTTTTGTTGTACAAACCCTTGTGAGCAACTCAATGGTGAAATATCCACTCACCTTATTTCGCAGCTTGGTCTCAGGGATGAAAGACTCCTCCACACCATTCTAGTCTCAACCCATCTCCATCTAGCACTTGAGAAGGTAGCAGGTCATACTGTTCTTGTGTTTCTAGCAAGGGCGCACCATCATCTAGAGGGAGGTTCGATCCATCTTATCTTGAGGGCCTGGGGCCATTCCAACAGTTGGGTTTTGTTTGTAGGGGAAGGACCATTATTTTGAGGGATTTTCTGGAGAGTTATCATCATTCTACATTTGTCTGTAGATTGGGATGTCTTGGAGCAATAGGGGACGTCTTGTGATTCAATAAAACTCAAATCTAGGGAGATCTTCTTGAGATCTGAGTCCGAAACTTCTCCCACGGGATTCTCATAGCCTGATCTATATTCTTGGAGAGTTTTAGAGCATTCAGAAGCCTCCTTCATCAGAGCCAAACCATCTAGGGTTTAAGTCATCTAGTGGAGCACACCATTCAGTGGGGGCATTCAGATCTATAGGGTTGGAGAGTGGATTTGGGGATTTGGACATCTGGGATGTCCTTACAGTTTCCCTATCTATCATTTGGCATATTTCTCGAGATGATTGGACACTTTTGGTAGTAGGGCCAAATTATTGAGGGCTTCAGTATTATAGCAGGGTGTGGCACTTTCCATCTTGGAGGTTGAGCATTAGTACGACTCAGATCTACTTGATTCAATTTTCATTGTATATCCAGCCTTTGGAGGCTTATTTTGTATTGTCGGAAGCATTTTGTAGTAGCTCATATCTATTGCTTGTACGACCATCTGAAGTTTATGCCAGATCAGCCATCTATTGTATTGATCTTACATTGCTCATAATAAAAATGTCAGATCTTTGCTTGTTCTTCTACATCTTGAATATATTGTGATCTTCATGTGTTGATGAATCTTGTATGCACTTAATAACTCAATAAATACCTGCACATCAATAGATCATTAGTAGTTAGTGATTCCAAGAAAAGATTTGGCTTGGGATCATTACAGTGGTATTAGAGCCTTGATCCTCCAAGCCTGTGGAGAGATCGGTGCATGCAGAGGTATAGGGGAATTTTTATGGGTAGGAGGAAGAAAAACAATAGTGAAACAAAGGAAGAAATGGAAGGGTCAGGGTACGACCATGAGCCTCAGGGCTTGGGTCTCCGAGTAGCTGAATTTGGTAAGTTCCAGTAAAACATGAACCACACAGAAAGCACATTGGTCCAATAGTTGGATTAGTATGAGGAAACCAACAGAAGGGGATAGACCAAAATCTCTGAAACCTTGAAGAAATTTGATGAGAATCTATAGAAAATGAATGCGAACCAAACTAGGAGAACTGACCTTCTGATGCAAGTAACCCATCGAGGAAAAGATCCTGATATGTATGGGAATAAGGAGGCTAGAGGGTCTAGTGGAACCCATGAGGAAATCATATATAACCCGGAGAAAGCACTGGGATCCGAAGGAAGTCTTGGAGGTGGCACATTCCATGGGAAGATGGGTAGCATGACCAATCATAGGCCATATGTTCCAGTGTTCACAGATGAACCACTAGGTCGACAATCAGGTAGCAGAGCTAACCCAAGACCATACATGCCCACATTCACAGATGCTCAAGGGCAGCATGAACATGTTGAAGATTTTGTGGAACAATTAGCCAGGAGTACCAGAGAATACTACAACTTGGATATGAAAGTTCAAAGACAGATGTCCCTAGACTAGTATTGTCAACTCAGGTTTAGAAACCAGCCTAGGATGAACCACAAGGGAAGCTTTGAGTTTGAGTGAAGGGAAGGGAAGATAGAGATTCCATACTTTGATGGTACGACTAAGATGACAGAAAAAGCATGGGTGCAGAAGATGGATACTTACCTGCATCTTAACCCCATGAGAGATATGGAGGCCATCAAGTTTGTCACTATGTACTTGAATGGAAAATCCCATGATTGGTGGTACCATGGACTCACCACACTTGGCCACAAGAAGATTGTATCCTATATAGAATTCACTCAGAGGCTCATTGATAGATTTGATCTAGGATATCCTGAGTTACATTTTTGGGAGCTCACCCAACTCAAGCAAATAGGTGTGGCTGAGGCATACATTGATGAGTTCCAGAGGTTGGCAGTGATGGTGCAAGATATGTCCCCAACCAGGCTCATGATGCTCTTTCCATAAGGATTTATGGAGCCCTTGAAGGGTTGGGTTAAGGCCTTCAAGCCTACCAGCCTATAGGAAGCCATTTGGAAGACGAGGGATCCGGGTCCAGCTGCTAAACAAAAATTCATACCCAGTCCAACTCTTAACAATGGTAGAAAAGATCAAATCCCTCCAATAAACCAGGGAGGACATGACCCTAAGGGTTATGATAGGGGCCATGGAAGAATAGATGACAACACCAAGAGGGAACTGAGAAGGAAGAAAATCTGCTTCACATGCAAGGAACCATGGAATCCCTCACACAAGTGCATGGGACGAGGACAGGTACATTACATTGAGGTCATTTTAGATGATGAAGAAGAGGATGAGTATGGTCAAATACAAAACATGGAGGCTGAAACGTTAGAGGTAGCAGAAGAGGAGGTTCCAGAACTAGACTGTGTGGCTGGAGAGAAGGCTACATTGGCATCTATCAGTGGGGTACCCAAGTTCAACACCTTCAGGATGATAGGGTTCTTGCAAGGACAAAGAGTTTTAGTTCTGATTGATGGAGGATATTCCCACAATTTCATTGATGCAACATTACTGAAGAGGAGGCACATACCTATAGTAGAGTTTGAAGGATTCAAAGTGGAGGTAGCAGGTGGTAGTACTATGCCCTGTAACATATACATACCAGGTATGAAACTCACCTTGGGAAGGCATGAGTTAATTTAGGATGTGTATGTGATGGATCTTCCCAATACCAACATCATCCTAGGGGTGCAATGGTTCAGCACTTTAGGACCCATCACCACAAATTACAAGACCATGGAAATGTCCTTTATGGAGGACGAAAGGTTGTTCTTAGAGGCATGACAGGTAACTTTGCCAAAGTGTTCACGGCCAAGAGAATGGAAGCCATCTTCAGAAGGGAAGAAATTGTATATGCAGTGGAATGTAAGGTCTCAACATGGGTGGATGAGAAGGGAAAGGTTCATTACACACCAGAGATCAAAAGAATCCTTTACAAGCACCAGAAAGTGTTTGGGCCAATTCCTCCAGTTGTGCCACCAGACAGGGGGTTTGAGCACATCATTGAGTCAGAAGCAGGGGCTAAGCCTGTTATCACCACACCCTATAGTCACCCCAATATGTATAAAGATGAGATAGAGAAGGCCATCAAGGAGCTTCTAGACATAGGACACATCAGATCGAGTTCAAGCCCATTTGCTTCGTCAGTAGTCTTGGTGAAGAAGAAGGATGGAATGATGAGAATGTGCATTGACTTCTAGGCTTTGAATAAAAAGACGATCAAAAATAGGTACCCCATACTCAGGATTGATGAGTTTTTGGATGAGATGCATGGAGCTATATATTTCAAAAAAAATGATCTTTGCTCGGGCTACCATCAAATCAAAATGAGGGAGGAGGGCATCTCAAAAACAACCTTTAGGTGTCACTATAGCCATTATGAGTTTTTGGTGATGCCCTTTGGGTTAACCAATGCCTCGACCACATTTCAGTCTTGCATGAACCATGTGTTCAACAAACAGCTGAGGAAACACTTATTGGTATTCTTTGATGACTTGCTCATTTACAGCAAAACCTAGGAGGAACACCTTCAACATGTGGACCAAATCCTGTCAATCATGGAAGAACAACCACTATACGCCAAGGAATCCAAGTGTGAGTTTGGAATGATAGAAGTGATTTACTTGGGGAACATCATAGGGGAAAAAGGGGTACAGGTATACTAGGAGAAAATAACAGCCATTAGGGAATGGCCTACTCCGAAAACACTCATAGAACTGAGGGGATTCCTGGGCCTATGAACATACTACAAGAAATTTGTCAAAGGGTTTTCTCAACTATGCACACCCTTGATTGACCTAACCAAAAAGGGGTCCTTCAAATGGAATGATGAGGCCCAAGTCACGATGGAGAAAATGAAAGAGGTCATGAGTGCCTACCCAGTTCTAGCTCTTCTTGATTTCGCCATACCCTTCACTTTGGAGTGTGATGCCTCAGGGGAAGATATAGGGGTCGTGTTGATGCAGAACAGGTACCCCCTTGCCTATGAAAGTCGAAAACTTAGGGGTCCTAAACTACTTTACAGCATTTACTACAAAGAAATGTTGTCTATCATGCATGCACTAGACAAATTTAGGCAATATTTGGTAGGTGGAAGGTTTGTGATCAAATCAAACCATAACAGTCTTAAATATCTATTGGAGTAGAAGG
>JASDQU011179749.1:13043-24495 GCA_032191745.1 Picea mariana
AATGCCTTAGATCAGTGCGTTCCTAGGGTATATGGAGTCAAAAGAGGATGCAAGGGATGAAGGATTAAGTGATAATGGTGAAACTAAATACAAGAGAGTTAAACTTCTGAGGTGTTTCTATGGCAAGGCATCAAAGATGAAATCCTAGGGGAGAGATGCTCACTTTGGTGTAGAAACCCTCGTCCTTAGTGCTCTCTCCCCCTTATTTAGAGAAATGGAAAAATCAGTTAGCTCAATGATTGAATAAACTAAGACAAGAGAGTTTGTAAGTGATGTGTTGCTAAAGCAAGGCTTCACTAAGAAAACCCTAGGGAAAATCATCTCACCAAGGTGTAGAGACCTAGGCCTTTGGGGCGTTTTCTCCTTCTTATCTCAACAGATAAGAAAAATGTTTAGAAAGAGGAAGATGGATAGAGTGTTTATATGGAAAGGCTCTATCCTCTTCAACAAACCAAATGGATAAAAATATTGATGGGGACATGCGACAAGGACATTAACTAGTGCTTTTCACCTAGGTTTTGATTCAGCAAAATCTAAATACATATGCAAGTAAATGAAACTAAAACCATTCAATTAAGAAGTGTTTGCAGAAATTCACTTACATAAACCAAGAAACCATGTAGAAAAACCCTATTTGTAACACCTTCCACCAAGACAAATGACAAAAATGCCAAGTAAAATCTTCCTTCAACAAATGTGCCTCACAATTTCAGCGAATAACGCCAAAAATGGTGCAAATTTCAAACCTCACTAATGAGTGAATGAGAGATGATGAAACAATGAAGGCAAAAACCCTCAATTTATATAGTAGGAATGAACTAATTTATATTTTAAGTCATTAAAAGGCCGACAAGGCCAAAATACTAAAATCATATTGTTTTACATTAAATGCTTAAATTAAAACCCTAATCAAGAAATAGAGAGATGACATCCCCTTTCTAGGGTGACGTTAGCCCCTTCTAGGGAAAATGCAGCCTCCTGAAGAAAAACGTTAGCCCTCCTTGGGCTTCTGAAAGATGCCACATGTGACAAAATTACCAAAGTTGCCTCCCAAAACATCCATATTGTTGGGTGACGTCATGGGCATCCTGGGAGACATCTTGGGCCTTCCAAGGCCAATTTTCATGTGGAGAGGGCTCACCCCCCTAGGTACAGATCTGCTCAGCTACCTCTGGTGGATTCTCCTAGTCTTCCCTGGTACAAATGCTTTGCCCTGTCTCTGCCCCTGTAGGGGTATCAACATCGATATGTGGGGCTCTTCAGCCCCATGGAGGTATGAAATGATAATATCCCCATGTGTACCTGCCCAACATGGTACCTATCCATCAGGCATGATCCTACACATCAACAACTATGCCTCCATAGGATCATAAGTCATAGGGATCATAGCAATGTCAATCACATCTAATCATAAATATTTATTAAACATGTGCATAAAACCCCTTTAAACCAGTCCAGTGCTCAAAGACATTGTACAAGTTTGCAATGCAAGTTTGGAGGAGGTGACAAGACGTCCTATTGGGCTAGTGTTTACTAGTAGAGGGATGTTTCTACAAAGGATCAAATCCAAGTCATGTAGGTGGGTGAGGTGGATGGGAATTCTGGGGCAACATGTGCAGTGATAGCAGGGACGACTTACCAGTGGGTGCCTCTGTGGAGGGTGAGATGCACCTGACATGGATGAAAATATTTACAAGCCTATTCATTCCTTTTAATATTCAGTTTTTTGAAGATGTTAATCAAAGGACACTGCCCTGGCTTGGTGACTAGTGGTGGCAATGTTAGCCACAAAAATTTAATGGAAATGAGAAGGTTAGCTCATGATGAGACCCCCTTTCTCTTGGCTATGCCACCAAGAGACACTACCTTGGCGTGGTGACCAGATGGTGGTAGTGTCTTACCGCTAGATGCCCATGGACCTAATAGGTTGTCTTGTGATGAGACCTCCTATCCTCTAACTAGGTCTTGTCTTATTTTTTTTTATCTTTTTATTTTGTTTTCTCTCAAGAAGCTAGGCAAGAGACACTGCCCTGGATTGGTGACCAAAGGTGGCAATGTTACCCATAAGTACTTTCACGAAAATGAGAAGGTTGGCTTGTTATGAGACCCCCTTTCTTTTGGCCATGCAACTAAAAGTCACTACCCTAACATGGTGACCAGATATTGATAGTGTCATACCGTTAGGTACCCATGCACCTAATGAGCTGGCTCATGATGATACCCCCCATCCCTCAACTAGGTATTGATTTATTTTTACAGGTTCCTTTGTTTCTTGCTGAGAATCCTTTTATTGCTTTCTGGGGGATCCTTGGGTGAATCCTCTCGAGGTTTTATTCTCGGGATTTTACTTTCAGATCCTTTTACCTCCCAGTCCTTTAACCCATTCTTCCCACAAGGTAAGGTACAACCCCTAAATGATTGGCCAACCGTATGCCCATACTAGTGTAATGGGATGGGTGAGTGGGAAATAAGGTGGAAAATGGTATGTATGAAGGGAAAAGATAATGGATTTTCAGAAATCCCCCCAGTGGAAACTCAAAACCTATGGACATAAGCTTGCTAGGGAATCCTATCATTCCCCCGAGACATGGTCAAGTGGACAAGAATAAGATCCAAGCACCTGTTATAAACAAAGGAATCAAATGCACATATTCAAAGGTTTTGAGGATCAGAGTGACATAGACCATGATACCCAGACTCATTACCTCATGTATCAAGAACCATCTCTGATATAGGACCAAGCTGAAGGTGATGGAATTTTCTACTGTTGATGACAAAGTGGAGGCATTGAAAGGGAGAAAATATGGGCCCTCTAGGGCCATTCTCAAGTTGATCTGGCTCTCGTTACTCCATGTATAGTACTTGTGGGACTCAAGACATAATATCCTAGTCATCCTTGAAAGTGGTGGATAACAGTTAMTCCCATAGTTGTTAKACTTCAATGGAGTAGGTTGGGATTTTCCCAATCTAAATATTGTGCAATAAAATATTTCCAWTATTGTCAGAGATAATTTTTAATCCTCTTTCGAGTGCTAATGACACTCTGAAAAGATTTAATCCAAAATCCTTTACCCATATATTTCTTGTAGAATATGTTTGCAGGAATTTCCCTTTCCATTCTTGATGAGCCTTACATAAGTCTCATTTGGTGACTCCACCATCCCAGAACCARCCAACCTTTCCCCYAGGAAGATTCAAACCTTATAAGGTTTATCAAAGAAAGCTTCTTTATAACTCCCTCTTTTTCAAAACCTTTCTACAAGGTTTTTTTCCCTGAACAAAATGGATGACACTTCATCTGAAAACCTTTTCAAACCATTGAACTTGGAAGCCATTGTTGGATATCCCAAAACTATGCCTAAGGAGATTCATAAATAGTTTCCAAAGTTCAATGGAAATGACATAGTGACACCCGAAGATCACTTGTAAGGAATAGGCATGGCATTGTTGAATTAAGGCATCGAGCATGAAGATGTTACACTGAGGCTATTGGCCATGTCTGTTAATGAATATGCCCAAGGGTGGTTCAAAGAACTACCCAATGATTATTTGGAATCTTATGATTATTTCACTAAATTGCATAAAAGGATATGGACAACAAAGCAATACATTAGAATGCTATTGGCATAGTTAAATCAAATCAAGAAAAAGAAAAATGAAATAGTGAAAGAGTTTGATACCACTTTTGATAAACTGTATAATCAGATTCCCGCTGACCTACATCCACCAAAAGTAGTCATATGTGTTATCTAAATGAATTCATTTAAAGGAAAATTTGATTTTATAATCAAGGATAAAGAAGCTAATACTTTGGAAAAAGGCCATGGAATAAAATGCATAGACTGAGGAATATCTCATTAGCTCAAGGATTGATCCCTTTGAGTTTCCTCACACCAAGGTGGAAGAGACAATGAAGACTGCAACAAGTAATACACTAGATCATATCACCCTCTTGGCTCAAAAGTTTGATCAAATGAACACTCAATTTGTCCAAATTCAAAATTAGATTTTGAATAGCTTGACCAGATTGGAAAGAAATTAGTCTTCTCCATGTCCTCAAGTTTTCAAACAAACAAAACCARGTTGGAAACCGAGGCCTCAACAGGAGGCAAAGGATCTGGATACTTTGAATCCATTTGTAGTATTCAATACATAATGAMTTTAGTGGWGATTTCRTTGTAATTAATCACACTTATAAGAAGAATGTCCAAGACAAAYAGAGGAAGAGGGCACAAGTTATGTTAATCAGAAAAACTTCATTGATACAATATTTTCTTGCCAAGATGATGAGTATGTATATATTACCCCAAAAGAACTTGAAGAAGTCCGAAAAATAGGTGCTAGGAAGGGACGACGCAAAGCRCTTTTCCATCTTGATGAGAATACCAAGAATGAGATGAGAAAAAAAGAAATTTTTCCATACGTAAGAAGAAATAGAGTTCTAATTCCTCCATCAAATTCTTCAATATATTCACTTCAGAGAAATGAATCTCCATTGTAGCCRATAAAAGAAGATTATCCAGATCCTCCATCATTGGTACATGATATTCTTCTGAAACCCACCCCTGGATAAGAAGATATAAAATTGAACATATCTTTTCCATCCATGGTCAGAAAGATGAATATGTCAATTCCTATTGTTGAAATGTGTAAAATCCCATCAGTAAGAGGAGAAGTCTTGAGAGCATTGAAGGTGTCATATGAAGTAGAATATCCTCCTGTGATCGTGAACACCATGTATCATGGGAAAAAAGGGAAGAAAATCCCCCTTTCTATCTTTATTTTGGGGTAAATGGCATTCATTTGAACAACTGTATGTTATATTCAAGCGCCTCAACAGATTTTATGTCCTTGAAGATCATGAAACAAATTTGCCTAAATATGACTTGCCCATATGAAACAAATTGTGGCATTGATTCAAAGAAGGTGAAATTGTATGGTCTTGTAGAGGATGGATAGGTGTATCTACATGATTTCCCTCATATCATCCTTATTATGAACGTAATGGTGATTTATGTTCCAGACGCTTGGGGGAGGATTTTATGGAGAAGTTGGGATGCCACCCTAGGAGGTTTCCTTATCATGGATCTTAATCATGTGCATATTCCCATGGTGAATGGTACCTTCAATAGTTTATTTATTCAACAGGTGGTCAAGAAGCATGTCATGGACATACACCATCCTAATTTTCATAGTGTTTGTGAGATTGATGTGCCTCAACAGATCATTGAGTATGACCCCCGAGACTTTCCTTTTGGACAAGAATTTTACATAGACACATTGATTCCTAGGATGAATGAGTATTAGGTAAAGATTGAAAATTTCCAAGGAAAAGAAACAAGATCCATCAAKATAATTAAGAGAGAACAAGATAAGAAAGATAAATAGCGTCAACAAGATATCAAAGACATGGTAAATGCAGAACTTCCTTCACATCCTTACATTGAAMAAATACCTTATATTAACTTCAATGAAGGAATCCTTGAACTCATGTGGGATAAGAAGAGAGGTGAGACCAAGTATGATGAAATGAATTATGGTTTATGKCTTGGCTCCTACGTCCTCAAGAATAAGTTGGAGAAAGGAAAATACTAGTTTTATGACATGGATGTGAAAAATATGTCATTACCAATTGGTGGGTCTCTTATCCAACCCTACATCAAAAGAACCTGACTTCTTTAGGGCCTAGGCCCCAGGTRAGTAGGTAGGTCATTTGTTTCCCTTRCATTTGCATTTTATTTCTCATAATAGATTAGTTGCATTTTCTTAAATTTGCATGTCATGTATCACTTTTCATTTTTCTCTACTTGGATTATTGCATAGTTKATTTACATCATTTGTTTTTATGATATTATATGCTAGGTAGAAATATTTTAAAAAATACAAAATTTTCTTTTAAATATTGGTTGAAAATATGATTTTTTTTATTAGATGGACGAAGGTTGAGTGATCCACCCTAGATATCCACAGTTTTTTATTTTTATTTTGTGTAGGCATGGGTATTACTAGAAGATGTTTATCTTCTCATGCACTCTACGACAATCACATGTCCTTGAGTAGGATCGAGATGTTATACCCCACTTCTAGGGATAACTAGGGAGATGATGTCTTGAGGTCCTCATTCTATAAGCATGGAGTACCAAAAGGTATCCCAACACATAGATCCCTTCATTCACCTAACATCTCCATCTGATTCATGGAAACAATGTCCAAAGCACATAGTGTAAATTAGAGAGGATAGAAGGTCTTTCTCCATGATGTAACTTGTATGGCATTGTGGTAAGTGTCATTCTAATAATTCAAACATTTGAACATGTTGCAAAGAGTCCTTTCTTGATTTTAAAAATATTTTCTTGGAAATTATTCTTTTCCCCTATTTCACCTTTGTGAATGTCATGGTTTCCTAGTAAGTGGCCACCCTTACGGAAATTGTTGTTACTAGGGGGTCTCCTTGAAAATTCATTGTACCACTCCCATACATGATTTTCACTTTTGATGTTTCTTCCTTTTCATATCGTAATATTTAGGATTTTCAGGTCACATTGACCCAAGAAGGGCTTGTATGTAATTTAATGGGAAGACAGGGATAAAGGCCCAGAGGCCTGTAGCTAGAAAAATATAAAATTCAATCATAAACCTTTCATATGCTCATCCTGGGATCCAGAGAACAATGAAATGTTTCTCTAAAAATTTGAGAGACCCCTACAAATAACTAATTAATCAATCATGCCAACCAAGGTAGAACATGTGTGTGATTTGTTTTTATTTCTTTGTTTAGTGTCCCACATTGTCTTCAAGTTGCAGAAGCATTGTGACTAGGGTAGAGTGTATGTGGGATTCATTTTTATGTATTATTTTAGTGCCACCATATCATATTCAACCTGGAAACACTCTAATAAATGAATGATAAAAGAACTTGGAAAAATATTGCATTGTGGACAAAGGGTAGCACATCCTCGACAAAGGCACCCATAAATGAGATAGTATGAGTGTGTGTATGTAATGAAGCCCCATTCCTAGAAGTCCTACCCCATTCACCTCATACCCAATGCATGACTTAGAAGGTATTCCACTTGGTAAAAATTGCTTGACCTGGGAAATGGTCCACCCAATAGGGCACTATGACACCCCTCCCATATCTAGATTTGGAAAATTATACAAGGTCTTTGAGCATGTGTTTATTTTGAAAAGGGGCATTTGTTTCACATGTTTGGGTCATTCGTTTGTTGGATATGGATTACTTGGAATGATATTGTGACTTGTGGACCCTTGGAGGGCATATTTGCTTATCTTTCCATGTTCTTGACAGGTGAAAGGTTGATCATGGAGGCACAACAACGCCTGGACCTTCACTCAGGGAAACAATCCCATAGGTTGGATGATGCACCCCCTCTCCTTTGGACATATTGGATGAGTAACATTTCCTTTGGAGGAACTTGAGTATTCTTAAGAGGTGACTCACTAGCTTTCTATCCCCAACATTTCCATTTGGATACCTTATCCTTCTCTTTTGGGGCATGATGTCACACTTGGAAAGTTGGAGTCTGATGGTAATGGATTATATGATGATGACTTGGAATGTTTTCATGGAGGAAGACAATTGCACCTATCATACTTTTTCTTTGGAGACCCAACGTCTCCCTCAAATGTATCAATGACTTGCTCACTATGCCAAAATCTCACCCATAGAGGGAATGACCTCATCTTTTAGGGCTTCTTTCTTTTGAAAAATTAAATTATAATTTGTAAAGGGGAAAAATAGGAGGTATTCCTCCCTAATTTTTGTTTTACCCTAAGTTAAGTAGACAAATTTTTTTTACAAGGTCATGTATAAAAAATGACCTTTCACTTGAATTTTAGGCACATCATACTTGAGAATTACATAAAGTTTGGCTGCAATTTTCTCTCTACTTGGGAAAAACACATCTCTCTCTCTCTCTCTCTCTCTCTCTCTCTCTCTTGTGCTATTTGGATGCTAGTTAAATGTATAGTGGAATGAAATGGTGCACTATGTCTCTTATATTCTTGTTCTTTATTTGTGGTGGAATATTTCTTTGTAGAAGAGGGTTTACCTTTCTATCTCTAGGAATTGGTAAGGAAATTTCTACATATTGTTGGGTTTTATTCTTGTTTCATGGTTATTCTTATATAAACCCTTGAAGGAGTATATGGGAATACACCCTCCACTAAGATCTATCACATTTGTGTTACATAAGTTAATTTGAAAAGGTTTGTAGAAGGAGTAAAAAATGCTTACACCCTCCTAGATTTACCTTGATAATCGTGTTTTCCCTAGGGAGTAAAAAGGATTACAACCCTAGGGAGGTAACACAAATATCCCTTACAACAAGAGACCCCATAACCCAATTTATAAGGCACTACAATTGTCTAAGTTGGAAGTTGTTCTTCATGTCATAATCTTGCTCGAGCCTCTAAGGCATCTTTTTTAGACAATTAATTCTCTTGTTATTACACACTAATTTCTACAACTATTAGGGCCATTGAAAAATCTCTTTCGTCATCTTTTTTCACTCTATCTACCAGTGAAAATTGTAAGTAAATAGTGCTAATTATTATTCATGTTAATGGAATTTTTTTAAGTGATTTTCTTGTGATTTCAATGGATAGAGATTGCTTTTGTAGAAAAAACATTCTACAGCCACAAGGTTTCCCTAATATATTGACGATAAAACAAATTAAGAGCCCTAATTTACCATCAAAACTTGTCTAAATATTGGGATAGTTTCTACATGTTTAGGGATTCATTACCCAATAATCATTTGATCTTTTGGATGGTTGATTTTCAATATAGTAACATATCTCTATTTGTTGATATACATATTTACATATTGTTTCATTTGGGTACATCATGCTTATGTTTTTTATCACCTTTGATAGAAATCTTGGTTTATTATCATTTGTCTTGTTCCAGGAAGGGATAATATTGTTTTACAGGTACAAAACACTTGGGAACCATCTTCCCCTTCACAAGACTATTTTCCAAGTTTTCCTTTATTTCCAATCTTGACCTATAGGGTTTTCACTCATCATCATTTCACTTTCCATCTCAATCCTTCTAGTGTCACCACGATTCCCCCCTTGTGGTGATTTCATCATCACTAAAGGGAGGGGAGTGTCTATATAAGGTGACAGTGGATAGGTGTTCATGTAGATGTCAAAATTTTATGGATTGGATTGGGATTTTCCCAATCTACAGATTGTGCGATAACAATTCCAATATAATTCATCTCAAACTTTTTTTTGTAGAAGCTTTAAAATATTTTAACATCAAATTACCTGTATAAATTATATCATCAACATAAAGGAAAGCAATAAGTATTTTACCTTCATGAGATAATTTTGTATACAATGTTTCCTCATTAGTTCTTATGTTGAATCAAACTATGGATCATATAGGATTCAATCAAACTATATCAGGATATTGGATCTTGCTTCAATATATACATGGATTTCTTCAACTTATACACTTTATCCTCTTATTCCTTGACTTCAAAACTAGGTGGTTGATACACACACTTATTCTTGGAATATGCCATTCAAAAAGGATTATTTTACATCTATATAGTAGACTTGCCATTTATTTTGAGCTACAATAGCTAAAATGGTCATTACTATGTCTAACCTTGCTACAAGATCAAATGTTTTTCCATAATCTATGTCAGGTTGTAGAGAGAAACCTTTGGAAGCCATCCTTTTCTTATGCTTCTCAATCTTTCCTTTTTCATTTATCATTTTTTTGTACACCCACTTGACATATAGATTTATTTTCCTATTGGAATATCAACAAGATCCCATGTCTTGTTCCTTTCTATGGCTTCAATTTCTTCATTAATGGATTCTACCCAATGTTCCTCTTTCACTTATTCTTATTCAAATTCATTGTTATGCTAACAAATTTTGTTTATTTTTTTTCGAAGAGGATGACTCACTATTGGAAGAAGAACCATTCCCAAAATTTTATTGTTTTCCTTTTATGTATAATCTTCAGAGTCTTTGTGGATGATCTTGTTGTTCCAAATTTTTTGTTTGTTCATAAATTTGTTGCATTATATTTTGGCTGTCTAATGTCTCATTTTCTTGGTCACTCGATGATCTATTCTAAAGGAATTCAACATCCTTTCTCACTAGAAATTTCTTAGTCACTGGATTGTAAATTATGTAGGATTTTGACTTTTCACTATCTTTGGTGAAGATGCATTTTTTGCTTCTGTTGTGAAGCTTCTTTTTCAGTTCTTCAGGGATATGTGCAAAATAAATGCACAAATTGTTTTGAAGTATGACACATTTACCTTAGTTCCCCTCCATGCTTCTTGAGGTAATTTATCATTTCCACGTATTGTTGGAGATCTATTCAATATGTATACTAAATAGGAAACCACTTCATCCCAATAATCACTGGAAAAGTTCAATGCTCTAAGCGTACTTCTTTCCATGTTCACAATAATATAATTTTTCCTTTTAGCCACTCAGTTCTACTATGGATTATATTTGGTTGTGTTATTCATTATGGTGCCTTGTTGTGTATAAAAATATGAAAATTCTTTTATGTATTCTCCTCCTCCATTTCACCTGATCACCTTGACAAATTTTCCACTCTATGTTTCTTCTTCAACTTTGAATTATTTAAACATTGATAATGTACCAAAATTATTTTTAAGAAAATAAATCCACATTTTCATCCTAAAATTATCAATAAAGGTCAGAAAATAAAAACTACCACCAATGGATTGAGTTTGCATTGGTCCAAATAGCTTTGTGGGCACCAATTCTAGATGTTATTTTCCTCTATTGGAGAATGTTGGAAAGTTGTCTCTCTTATGTTTTCCATGTATACAAATTTCACATGGACTGTCATGTTCATTTAAAATATGAAGACCTTTGACTGTTGAATTTTTTTGAAGAAGGCCTATACTTTTAAATGGTAGATGACCAAACCTAGAATTTAATCAGAGAGTACCATATGCGTTTGATACATTTTGAGCATATGACTCAGAAAAATTTACACTCCTTAAATTTAATGAAAACATCACATTGTTAGTCAATTTCTTTTTTGCAATTAGTTTCCTACTCAATGATTTATCCAAAATTAACCATGTTGAGCCTTGGAATAAGACATCATGGTTCATAACCATTCTTCATCAATTTCCATACACTTATCAAATTGTCTTTTAGGTTTGGTACATGTTAGATCATAGGCATGCACCTCTTCCTTCTACTCATCATACCATCTTATCCATCTTCCAACTTAGATCTTTGCTAGTTTTTCTTCTTCATTGTGTGTTAGGTTATTTTATTTTATGCCATCCCTTCTTTGCTTAATGTTAGTTTTCTTCTTTGTATAATGTCAAGTCAAGTCTTGATTTGAGTTTGGATAAGTCCTATCACCATGGTTTATATCATTGATGGATCACAACATAATTATCCTAGCCTA
>JASDQU011179751.1:0-11527 GCA_032191745.1 Picea mariana
AAATCTGATCGAAATTTTTGAAAGGTTTCAAGTCCAAAAGTTCTGAAGGGAAAAGTTTCGTCAGCCATCCATCTCATCAGAAGATTGAATTGTGACTGTTGAATTGATAAGCACTCAAGCGCTCATTAAGCCTAGCGTCTGGTCACCTCCAATGGTCATATGATATAAGAGTTTTGAAAGGAAATTATAATATGTCTCTAGAGTTGGTAAGCCCATGGTTCTATAATGCTCAGTCACATGTAATGGTTTGAAGGAAGCACCTCCGTAGAATTCGGTTCCTGTGAAAATAACAGAGATTCGAGATTGAGTTTAAAGGATGAAATTGATCCATATGTGATCAATTTACGAAAATCCTTCACAATAAAAATAATAATCATTGATTGTGGTTAAGTTAAACAAAGAGGTACGATGGTTCAAAACCAAGGGACACAGTGTGTCACTCTCACACCATTTTGAAGAATATATAAATGAGGAAGAGTGTTGATAAGAAGTGTGTCTCTGCAGTTCGAATCAGAGAATATATTAAATCAGATAAGCAGAGAGAGATGTAGTAAAAGACTTGATACATAATTTTGTCCAGATTCAAAAAATCAAGGGTGGTTGGGTGGTGCAAGGGCAGGTTGGTGCCTGCAGAGGGAGTTGGTGCTTCTTTGTCAGTTGTAGCTGACTAAACAAGGGGTCGTAGCCTCCTTCCAGTTGGTGCTGGTGAAATAGGGTGTGGGTGCTTCCTAATCAGTCCGTGCTGATCAAAGAGGAAGTACATCTTCCTTCTATGTAACATGTAATTTTTTTTTTGCAGTTAATATAAAAGAGTTTGTGGTTTTCCCAATTGGGTTCCATGATAAAATACTATGTTAAAATTCTGTTTGCATTAATAAATGAAAAATTGATATAATTGTTGTGTCACTGATTCACCCCCCCCTCTTAGTGACAAGATCTGATCCTTCAATTTCTCTACCACGTATTCCCTCAGGTTGTTCCACTTCTCTCGAGGCCTTCAATGCACTTGGCCAGGAAGTTTTAGAGTTTTGCCTTCCAAAACTTCAGCTGCAACAAGTCCATTGGACTTTCTTCATTCTATGCCCTTGTCATTCAGTTGCTCTAGCATCACCTTCTTATTTTCCCTCATAGTCTAGTAGTTTTCTAGATCTTCTTCATTCATCATTTTCCTACAACATTTCAAATCAACAAGCATATCAATTC
Source organism: Picea mariana (assembly GCA_032191745.1). NCBI lineage: Eukaryota > Viridiplantae > Streptophyta > Pinopsida > Pinales > Pinaceae > Picea > Picea mariana. The sequence goes on from JASDQU011179751.1 coordinate 1,204, forward strand.
ACAATTTGTGCATAAAATTTTCATTTTAGCTCATAATCTAAGAGTAAATTTTCATAATCTAGTACAATACTTATCTGTGTAGTTCACGGATTTGTATCCATATGGATTTCTCATTAACTTGGCTCATTGTTTTCCTTTGACATACCCATTGTGTGAATGACCTCAATCAAGAGCTATCAAAGTATCCTCTTCATTTTGGTCACTCACCTTCTAGGCCCAAGCTCAGGCATCCCCTTCTCTACTATACAGACCCTAAGGCGATCCATCTTTCCCAACCAAGGCTTCATTGCAAAAGAATATTTCTAGGGACACAAGGTTCTCATGTCACAACAATATCCTTGTCCATGCTTTCCAGCTAGCACATCCAACATCTCATCTCTATTATACACATACAGTCATCATGAGATATCATTATAACCATTTCCAATTATAAATGTTAAAACCATTTTATACAGGAAAACAAAATTTTCCAAGCATGAACTTTCTTCTCATAATGGTTGGCTTTGCAACTATATATATCAGTCTTCCTTATGGTCTTACATCCTTGCCATATCCAAGACCATTCTACCTGCAATTTCTTTAAGTCACATTCAACCAAAACAATTCGTCAATAATTATCAAATCATAATTCCCAAAACTATTTTATATAGGAAAAATAAAACTTCTAGACATGAGCTTCTGCTTATAACAATTTGTCTCTTGAAACAATAGGCACTGGTCTTATTCTATGAGCTTACAACACTGCCATATCCAAGGCCCTTTCCTCCTGCAATTTCAACATTCTTCAGCCAAACAAATTGTCAATATCTCATGTACAAGCTATATATATATATATATATTCATGGAAATGATTCAAAACAGAATCACAATGTTCTCTCATAATTGTTTAAAACTACAATTCAATTACCTCTATTATCCAACTCTCAATTGGAATGAACTCATCATTACCTATACATGTATTATCAGCCAATATTTTCTTTCTTCTATCCAGAAATATTTTTATCATTTTGTCCCCTCAACAGAGCTTTTCTGTAATTTATCATTATGTAGCATCTTTGACCTGCAACTTTGTTGTTGTAACATCTAACAGTTCTTGAAGTGTTTTCAACTACATGACTTAGGAATACTCACATCATTTCATCTGTTAGCATAATCATTTTTATGTTATATAATATATACATGCCTTCACCAAAATAAATTCAATAATTCCACTTGTAACATTTTTAATAGCTCCAAAACTAATGTTGAAATTGAAACAACAATAATCCAATCACCTTCAGCTAATATTCATATTAAATATAATGCATCTATCCATCAATACGTATTTTCAGTACCACGGTCTTTTCATAATGCAACGGTTAATAAGATAAAAATCAATGTGCCAATACCCATGGCCACATCTACACAATGCATCCATGCATTGACTACATAATACCACATAATATTCCATGCATTCCACCATGATGAGTTGGAAGGTCTGGCCAACGACTCAACACATCATCCACACACTTCCTACTACTTTCCTAACTATTTGGATACCTTCCTTTCCAACCCAAACACAACAAAGAGAATATAATCCTTAAGTGATCTTTAGTGTTGGCAAAGAGGTTGCAATCCAAACATCAGATATACAGTAGATACCATTGAGAATTCATATAGCACTATATCCCTTCCATATCCAACCATATTATGGTCTCACACATGACTAGCTCTATGTATATTCATTGTTAGGGAAGGAATATGTCTCCTAAATTAACCTGATTATGATCCCATAACCAATCATAACATAATATGCAATTGAAATTTTATCTAAATGCATTCTAGCATCAACAACATTTACATACTCTAGGCCTTCGGACATTACATATCAATTTAAATACTAAAAATTAACTGAGGGAATTCTTACCTCAATCCCTTTCAACATGTATGCATCAACAACAACTAATTGCATACCTTTCTGGTTGTTATCAACCTACTTGTTTCTATCTGACCAACTGATAGTTGTAGAAGCTCACATAATTCCTCCTTCATCATTTTGATCACCATTCCTTTCACCCTCATGGGTCTTCACCTAGATGGAAATCATAAGCAACAACAACATCCACATCTTTAACCCCACTATATCAGTTTTCCTGAATACATAATCCATCATTAGTCACACTCAAACATTATTTCATAATAATAGACTATTCTTTGTTCACCAACATGTTATATTCATATCCAAGGATGTACATATGAAAAATTACACATCCATATGCACCAAGCATTTACTATCAGCATGCCTACTAATGCATATGCATTTTAACTTCATTGTATGCCTCATGCACTCTAGTACATTTATGTTTTAATTCACTTATTTATTTATCTATTTCTATTGTAGTTGGTTTTCCTTGAACTCCTTCAGATCCTTTCTTCCTTATGTGGTCCCATTCTACTCATCTGCACTGTGGTTCCCTCGGTCTAAACACTTTTCCAGCCATGTTCCACTTGGTTGTTCTTTCCCACTTAGTACCATTCCCTAATTGAAATACATTTTCATTCAGTGCCACTTTTCAAGTGAGAGAGCATTCCAATTTCTCTGCATTGGCATACTTCTTCCACTGTGAACTCTGATATCGGAAGTGGATTTCTTTCACTAAGTACTTTTAGACAAGTAGATACGTCATATCTAACAAATCCTTCCCTGGAACTCCTATGCTTGACACATGAATATTATTCACTCACGACCTCTTAAGATCTTTGTTTTCTTTCACATCAAGCTTGCAACTGTCTACACATCTCTACCTTCAAGGCTATGGAACCTTACTTTTCCTTTCTATGCCCATTAATCACATTATTCACCTACTAGCTTCATGTCCTATGTGAGTATTCTTTCTTTTATAGTACCTTGTCCAAATCTTGTAAGCTTTGTCATGCTTCCATGACTCTAATATCTGATCCTATTCTTGAATTGATCTTGTTATGCCTCTAATCCTGACAAACCTGCAAGTATCCATCTTGTTAGAACTAAACATATTATACAAAAATTGTCAATTAAATTATAGGTACCTGTTTTTGCTTAATTTATGAAGAAAATTATATCAATTATAAAAGTTATCCAAAAATAGAATGATTCCAGGTCATTTTCCTCTGAATCATCTTTCCAATGACTGAAAACTCGACCCAATCGGATATCTGAGTTGAAAGTTAGGGCTCCCTGAAAAACTACGAACGTGCTTCCTTCAAATCAAGTTCCACATGACCCTGGCTCGAAACCATGAGCTTATTAATTCTTTAGCGCCTTCCTCTAGTGCTTTTCTCTTTATTCTCTACACAAGGCCTCATTCGAACATAATGTCTAAGGGATTAATCACCATTTAGGACCTTGCTCCATGTTCTTCCACACGGGAGCTTGCGCGAACGCCAAGTCTGAGGGTTGGTTCACTTATAGGCCCTTTTTACCTTAGTATGAGATGAGCATTGGGACAAAGTCCTCCGGACTTCGGCCTTCAGCTGTTTTCCCCTGTCAACTTATGTTTTCCTCCGAAGTTGTACTTCGATGAAGCCTTTAATAACTCCACTAGAAAAAATGGAGGGTCGAGATTTAATCTCCCGTCGAATGGACGGTCTTGCCCTCATCTGTAGGCTTCAAGGAGATCAATGGATACCACTTAATCAGGTGTTGAGACAGATGACGCTCAACCAATTTGGAAATTCAATGCTCCAGGGTATTTCCATTCCCGATTCTTCCACTTCCCCATAGTGGAAATCCTCTGAAGTACTTACCTCTGCTCCCTCTGCTGGATCCAATGGTCACAAGAACTCCCATAGGGTCTTAGATTAAGATACCATGTGAATTCACTACCCCGGGACTCCAGGACATTTCAAATCTCGAGTCACTCAACTCCCCGGAGTGATATCTGCCGAAGTGCTTATGCCATCCTTCCACTGCTTGATCTAATGGTTGAGAAAGGTCCTGAAGGGATATTAAATCGATGGCCTGCATGCCTTCGCGACTTCGGGCTTTGGAACTTTTCACTTGTAGAGACTTGAAAACCCCCAGAGTACCAAGTCTCCAGACTATGAGATCTACCGCTGCATGACTTAGAGGATCAACAGTCGATTTGTACTCCAGCCTTCAGGACTTCGGTAGTTCTCGATCCAATGAAAACTGTCACATCTTTTTCCTCTGGAGTGCCCGATCTTCGGACTACACAAGTTGTCACCACGTGGTGAAATAATAGAAGAGGACACGTAGTCCAATTAGGAGGGTGACACATGTCACGTTCTAACTGAAATTTAAATCCTCCATAGGTTCAAAACTTACTGACACGTGGAACACATCCCATGTGTCCACATCATCGTAGGTGATGTTCGTAAGCCATGTCACTTCAGAATTCCAAGCTTAAAAATATTTCGCCTTAGCAAACTTTGTTCCTCCTGAACACCGAAATCCCAAACCATTGTGAGATCTACAGCTCACAATCACCCATGCACAGAACTGACAGTCCTAAACACTCCCGAACCCCAGTTCTCTATCCAACAGTTGATGTACTTCGGGACTTCAAGAGATTTCACATCATCACATTCCATTTCTCTCGAACGTCAAACTTATGAACTAGTCGATCTGTCGACACATGTCCCTTGCTTGAAGATCAACGACCACGAGTGATTGCAGAGACTCAACTCGTTCCCTCTTTAATTTCCTTGCCAATATCCTCAAAGAGAAGATTCTCATTCCTAGTGGGATCGATATCCACCGTTGATCTATTGATCTAGCAAGATCGACAATCCTGAGCGATTGCAGGCTCACAACTTGCTCATGCTTTAATTTCCTTCCCGATCCCCACAATGTGAAGATGATCATTCATAGCAGGATCGATATCCACCATTGATCTGTTGATCTAGCAATATCAATGATCCCAAGTGATTGGAGGCTCACAACTTGTAGAAACATCAATTTTCTTCTTGATCCTCGCAATTCCTCCCCACCGTTGATTTCTCTCCAATGAGATCTAATGGTTGTGACTTAACCTTTGCTTCACCTTCATCGGAAGGCCCTTTTTCACCTGCCCTCTGATCCAATGATCTCAAATCTGTCTTGATCCCATAGTGGCGATCACTACCAAATTCAAAAGGGATGATCATGATCTTTCAAACCCTTACAAAGGATCTCTGACATTCTAGCTTTTGCAAGGACTCTGCAATGCCACTCCTCCTGAGATTTTAAACTTCAAGTTAGGAATTCGATCTCAACCACGAGACTCTCACCAATATAACTGGCCCATACCAGCCCATTGTTTCAACTTGAAGCTCTGATACCAAACTATAACATACCTAGCCACCCACAGGTTGGGCTATGCCACTTAATCCAATTGCAACACACCCAGCCACCAACAGGCAAGGCACGTTGCACTTCCAAGACTCAGTTCTCTGATCTTATCTAAAAAACAAAGGACTTATAAAAAAATTTATAAGCATGCACACCACATTCATAAGGCAATATCCATGACACAACATAAAAGAGATAAACAATGTTCCATGCAAAACAAATAGCCAGCATACAGGCACATTAAAAATACATATCTCATAGATAATTAAATACAGAACAGAAATAAACATTACAAGGAAAACAGAGAGAGCACTTATCTTTGTGAGTAAAAGTTCACCAAATGGTTGCAGACCAAGGACGTTCATCCCAACCATAGACACTTTTATTCATTTACTCTCAACAACAGGTCACCCCCAAGCTAGGGCTATGAATCCACAAGGATGGGTCTTGGGCCAAGTATAAATACACAACAGTTGGATAATTATCTCTCAGGTTTCCCAACCTCACAAGAAATCCTAATTTCCATCTGTATTTCCCCCTCAGCCTGCACAACCCTAAGAAATGAACACCTTTCTCTTGATGCAGTCCCTGAGGCTATTCCATTTCTCTCCAAGGCTCCAATGCTACTGGTCAGGAAATCTCCCTACTGGAAACTCCAAGGACTTGCAGTTGTGGATAGTTCTATATGAACTTCCATCAATATCATGAACACAGGCATCCATTCCCTCCCGAAATGATTAGTAAATCATTACAACCATTCAACGATGGCTCTCCTCTTCCTGCCATTCATTTCCATGCTCATCCCAAGAGCACATGAACTAGTAGTAGTGAGTGAAGAGGAAAGAAGAATAAGGGAAAAAAACAAACCAGGGGAAGAAGATGAAGAATAAGCGCGCCCAAGGGAAGAATGACCCCAAAACAACCCCCAAGGGATGTTTAAATAATTACATGAAAAAAACAACCACATTCCCTCCCTCCCAAGAAGCTCATGTAACCCTTTTTTCTCCATAAAATCAATTGTGGGTAAAATAAAATAATAAAAAGAAGACTTATCCCCGAAAGCCCCCTCTCTCGTGGAATCATAGCCCCATATCTCTTTTTTCCTTGTCTGTCTTGCAACCAACAGTGTATTTTATTAATGTATATGAAGTATTACATTTCCTAGGCACTCTGGCCCCTTTTCAGCTTTACCGACTCACCAGCCTAAGTCATATTTACATAATACATTATATTTCATAAGGGTTAGAACTAGTATGTTACACTCAATATAAACGAGAACAATATAACAAGCAAAACACTCCAAAACCCGAAAAACAAGATTTTATCCCCAGTATTGTCACCAATTCTGTTACGAGGAAAATCTCTCTATGGATAGGGGTAAACCACAACAGAAGGAAATGACTGTAGAAATCAACTCTTTTCTCAAGTATGATATATAAACAAATATGTTAGTAAGAAAAGATAAAAGTCCTACCTTGTCTAGACGTTCGATGAAGTCCACCGTTGAGCACTTGACCCAAAGCAATACACCTGCAACTAGTCCTCAACAACCAATAAACACAAGCATATGGTGATAATATATAATGTTAGCACATTTGATAGCATAATCCATCAACATTCATAAAAATACGCCCATGGAATAATAATTCAAATATTCACAAGATATTAACTGGACGAGAAAAGAGTATTTCTATTAAAATGTAACCAGCAGAAGTGAATGCATTACAAAATTTTGTGTCGACACGGTTCAGAACCGAGAAACTAAGTTCCTTCCAGCTGGGCCTCCACCACTTGAATCCTCCACCAAAGTCAAGCCCATATAAGAGAGACAATGAGTTTCTCAATCATGTAGGGAAGAGCTTGGGGGTTGAACAATGTGTTCAGACTTAAAGGACAAAGGGATGCAAACTCAATGTGAAGTGAATAATTTCTCCAGAGTAAATTTKCTCTCAAAGTTGAATTCTTCTCGTCTTATCCATAGCTMAKATTTGTCCCATTTATATCCTTCAAGTGGAACTGAAGGGTCGAGTTGGAAGGTTTCTAGTATATGGAAGTCCAAGGATCATTGATCTCGTGACGTGACATGGAAACCCGACACCATTTTTTAGTTTTGGGAACAAATCCTGATGTACTTAGGCTGTAGTGGTGTAGCCTATGTATACACATGTTGTGATATTGGCAGGGCACGCATATGTGGAAAAATTATGTTTTTGTCTCTGGGGTTTGCAAAAGGGGACTTCAAGTCTGCATAGGGAAATGGAAAAATGCCTTATGTGCAAATTTGCATAGGGTGAGGCAAATATTTCTATAACATCATCCCAAATGATAAGGATATGTATGGTCAAGTGTGGGTAACAAGAGGCATGTGGTGATGCCACAAGAGACAATATTTTTTTGAATCCCATTATCAATAATCAAGGTAGCAATTTCATATTTTATCTGAAAATTGTAGGTGAGAATATGGTCAATATGGCAGTGGGACAATTTTTTGGTCATTAACAACAAAAAAGGATTTGGAGTGGTAGGGTTAGGAAGAGCAAGGACATCGAAAGGAGGAGGGATTTGGGAAAGCAAAATATGGTGCATAAATTCAACTATGTGTTGATATGTGTATATGGATTTGGTTATATTGTAGAATTAGGGAATGCACCATTTTGTAGAAGAATGAGTCAGGACCTTCTGGCAATGGCACTAGAATATATTTTTAAGAGGGGATGGTGATTCGAGGGTGGGATAGGATGTAGGTTGGAGATATTTTTGTGGGTTATGAAGAGGGAGAAAGCGAGGAGAAGGGAGGTGAGGGAATTTATCAAGTTTGTGATCCATACTAAGAGCATAGGTGAAGGCACAATATGCATATGTGCTTATAAACAAGGAAATCTCAATTATAAATATTTCTATCAAACCAAAGTTTAATTTTAAAATGAGTAACTCATTGAATTGTGGATGTGAAGTTGGATGCTACGATTTATAAACATGTCAATGTACTTCCATATCGATTGGCCTATATATTTCCAAAGTTGTAGCCAATGGAACTTGAGAATATGTAAATAGACAAGAGGGTAGAAATGACAACAAAAATCTTGACATAAGTCCTCCCATGTTTTGATCTGTCTAGTAGTGTAACTCCTACAAGATTGATTTGGATTCAATTTGATTTAGAGTTTAGAAGATTTGAATTGTGTCTCCCACAAAAAATATACTATTTCCTCCAATTGTAATCTAATGATCTATAATTTGGTTGTGTCAAGCATATATTGACAAGTTTTAAAGTATGTAGTGAGGTTGTGGATATGAGAATCTAGTATCCTTCCTTTCATTTTCCCACCATACCTGGGGAGAGAAAAACTTGTATCTAACTGGAAGGGGATGCAACAATATGAGTCCATAATTGCAAGAGTTCCTTGATAGAAAGTGAAATCTCTTGGGCCATGATAAGAGTAAAGGTTTTATATTCTTAAAAGGAAGGATCCATATGTGGAGGCATGGTGGGTAGACTAAAGTGAAAAAGGAAAGTGGGTTGGCTTGGTGTGGAAGAAAACAAAAAGTAAACCTTAATCCTAATGAAGAAAAATGGTAGAGTTGGAGGAGGGGTCATGTTGTAACTCAATAGGTAATCAAGTTTTTGGTGGGTATAGAGACTTAATAATAACTGGAAATATTGAGGAAGGATTGGAGAATTTGAGATACAAAGGAACCTCGAAATGATGACAATTTGTGTGGGTGTTTTACCTAATAGCTAGAATCATGAGAGAATAGTGTCCTAGAATGAGTATTCTAATACCAAATGGTTGGAATTATAGGAGTGCTTATATCTATCAACTGAAAATGCAAATGAAAAACACAAAGAAGACTATGATTTTTTTTAATTGAAACATGATTATTGTTGGAACCCTATTTTGTCATTTTGAATACCTAGTAGTTTAGTTGTATGCACCCCATTTTAGTATGCACACCCCTTTTTGTATTATAAGGTGAAGTTGTAATCATATGTAGAGTTTGTGCACTTGCCTATACTTAAGTTAGAAGTTTGCACTTGAGATTATTAGGTTATAATTACTTTGTAACTTAGAAATTGATATGTATTTAAAGGAATATATGCAATGGAGAAAGAGTTGGATAGTTTTTCAATAGGACTATGTTATTGAATTTGTATTCAAGGAATAGAGAAGAGGGAAATTAAGATTTGATGCCCTATATTATTGTATGAAAAATAAGGAATTGTATGGACCTATTCTATAAACTGAGTAAGAAATATTGTGTGTTGGCCTCCCCCTTTAATTTTTTTCAATTATGTGAATGCTAATATGAAGGTTTGATTGAGTATAATTAAATGTTGTAAACATTTTTATCCTTCACAGTGCTCATTTTCATATCAAGTGAGACCTTATTCATAATTTAGTAATTGAATATGTTGATGTTAATGGGTTTATTGTTGGTTTATGTGCATTGTCGATCGAGACAAGATAAAGATCTTAGGGAAAGTAGATATATTCCATGGAAAACATCATGAATGGAGATGCAAGACTAAATGATGAATAAATATGTTGAGCTCATGGACAAAGGAAACTAGAATCTATTGCATATCAACCCCAAAGCATGGAAAGACAAGTACATGTCCTTTGATAAGAACAAAATATATTTTTTTGAATTTCTTATTTTACCATATGAATAGATAAAAAAGAAAGAGGAAATTAGTATCTTAATACGTTCCGAAGATCCAATGGTGTGGCATCAAGAAACAAATAAATTATTGAAATCCAGAGATGGTAATTGGACTAAAGAAACTAATTTATGGCTTACTAGATTCAAAGAAGGGTACATTGTAGAATTTTATGTAGATTACCACACTTCATTTAGCACCTTTGAATGTGAGTTTGAGGTGTGTATCAGAGTTTCATTATTGAAATAAATACCATTTTATTTTAATGTGTTGTTCATGGATAAATGGTGCATGTAGATGAGGTTGGACAACATACTAGAATACTCTCCTCCCATTTGGTGGAGTGGGGG
>JASDQU011179752.1:7936-18156 GCA_032191745.1 Picea mariana
AAAAAAAAAATCTACTAATTAACTTCATGTAGCTTACTAGCTACATGATTATACACAAATTTAGCTAGTTTATTATACCCATTATTAAATGCATCTACAACATTCTAAATGAATATGAAGGAAACTAATAAATCATCTACAACAACACATACAACTATTCTCATACACAGGGTAAATGGACAACCATAAAACTCATAAGATAACTCAAAAAATAGATAAACACTTATCTTTTTAAAATGTTTGTACAACCAACTACTTGTGAAGGAAGTTCCACCCAACCATAGACTTCTTGTTCCAGATCTCAAAAGCAAGTCACCCCCAATCTAGGGCTAAGAATCCACAAAAGAAGGGTGCCTCTCACAGTCCACTCATATCTCAAAATCCCACAACCCACTGATATTCTCCTACAACTATCATGAATTTTCTTCAGCTCTCTTCCTCTTGACCTTCCCAACCTAAGGAATGTACCCCTTTACTTCTCTTAGTCCATCGGGCATCCCATTCGTTTATCAGGGTCTCGCTGGCACATGTAACCAAGGAATATCTCTATTGGGAACTTGAGGGAACTCACTGCAAGGAAAACTACCAACAAACAACAACAAACACTTGTTGTTACAGTGCAACTCCCATAGGAGTTCACTCTTTAGGCCCGACAACCTGTCTCTTCAATATTTAGCTCCAAAATGCTCCAGAATTTTTCCATCCTTCTTGCTCTAGTTTCAGTGCTCTTCTTCCCTCTTCTCTGCTTGTTGTTCATGTCAAAACTAAATGTGAAAAATTGTTTGTTCCTCCCATATGAATTTCCTCTATTTTCCCAAGACAGATGACTGCTCACTCTACCCAATGTTGATTGTACTTCAGCCCCATGCTCCCCAATAACTATGGGATGTGACTCTCACACCACCATTTTACATGAGTTTAATGATTGGGCTCTCATACGCTCAAACAAAAAATAGAAGCTAACCCCAATGATAATAAAATTCAGGAAAATGGGTTGAATTAATACCCATAAATCATTTCCCCCTTGGACTCCTCTTAGACACTATCTTCTCTTGTGTAAAACTCAACCCCCATGTCTGTCCATATTCCCCAACAATTGGCATGAAATTTTATTTATTAAAATTCAGGAAATACAATTCGCATATTACATCATTTGGCCATAGCCACATTCATATCTACATTATGCAATAATTAAAATGGGGATTATAGCAGGAATGTTACATTCTCCATTTATCCTCATCAATTCTATTTATTAGCATGGTTGAATAAACCATGTGACTTTATCTCATTGACCACCGCCAACAAACTTCTAAAACAAAATTGTTGTGGTAAAATCAATGATAGATAATGATGAACATAAATGGTAATGAAATTTTTCATCCTCTAGAGTAGACCCCAAGACCATAAACAAGAAAGAAATTGCTTAAGATAAAATTGCTTTGCAATAATTCTATGGAACATGATTTTAGGATCAATCTTAGTTCTCTTTATGTTGGGCAAGATTTGTAAACAAAACTATGTCTATTAAGAGGAATTATTGTTATAACTTCTCAAAGAAAAAAAAATCCCCAAAGTGATGTACCACTCAAGAGTTACACAATGTTACTAATGGAATGACAATGTTAACAAATGAGAGATAGATTGGTCAAGATCTTAGAGAAATTTCTTGTTTCATAACAAAATGGGATTAGATAGATTGGTCAAGTTCCATAGCAACTTCTTGTTTCATAACAACATGGGATTTTGAAACAAATTGAGGAAACTAAGAGGCCTTACTAATATGAACTTGGTGGAGCAAAAAAGAGCTCCAAAGAAGTGTATGGTTTGAGAGTTAAAGGATATTGCTATTGGCATGAAAATGTTGACACAAAGATTAATATTAGCCTAGTTTGGTAGTTGCTTTGTGTTTCTCTCTTATACAGATTTTGGAAACAAACCTTTGGCTATTAATAGATCCAAACTTTAAAAAGAATGAAAAACTCCAAAATAATATGTATCTTGAGAATAACATAATATAATGCGTTAATATTTATAAATAAAAATTGGTGTAATATATCCATTCTTTGAATTTTGAGATGTTATTTATCCATTTTAAAAAGATTGAACATAATATTTTGACCCGTATTAAAAAAATTAAAATTTAAAATACAAATTGTATTATATGTATGAGATGAAATAAATCAAATTTCAATATTTGTTTAAGTACCATTACAAGTTCAACAAAGAAATTTTTTCAACTCTCGAGTACACTCGCATTGGCCTATATTAGAATTATAATCTCTTCCAATTTTCTAACTAGATAGAGTTTTAAAATGAAACTTTAATAAGTAAGAGGAACCATTATTACCGACTCAAAAAATCCAATGGAACTTAGTTCAATGTTGTATGGTTCAAGAGTTGAGCAATGTCATGGGGTAAAACAATATTGACAAAAGATAGTTTTATTCGGTAGAGCCCAAGGAGAATAAACAAGAAAGAAACTTTTAAGATAAAAAAAATTTTAAAGAATATTATAAAATAGGAAAACATAAAATTATTTTTCATAGTTTTAGGATTTTAATAAGAAAATATAATATTTTTAAGATAATATGGTAAATTATAATTGTATTAATGCATTGTAATGTATGAATTTTTAAGTTTAACATTAAATTAAAAAGAGTTAAATAATATCGATTTATTGAATTTTAAGCAAAAATTGATGAATAATTCTTTTTTCTAGAATTTTTTTGTGAGAAAAAATATTACAAAGAACTTTTCTATATTTTTTAGTTTATATGACTTAAAAAGTTATGAAGTTTAATAGTCTTAAAAATATTGTAAAATTGAGACCTATTGCATTATATAGGAAGGGCATTATAAGAGAAAATTATTTTCATCCTCTACTTTCTTAGTATCACAAAGATTATAAATTCTTTCTCATAGTGTTTTAGGTTTCATCCAACAACTAGTTTCACTGTGAAACTAGTGAAAGCTCATTTTTGTTTTAGCAATGTTACCTCTCTTCTTTAAGATAAGTAATCAATAATCCATATACATAAATCATATTATAATCAATCATATGTCGTGTGTGTGTAAAATGAAATACTCAAACAAATACAATCCACTCCCTGACTCAATCTGGGGTCCAAGGAAGTCTAAAATGAAATACTCAAACAAATACAATCCACTCCCTGACTCAATCTGGGGTCCAAGGAAGTCCATTGATGCCATCATCATCCATAACCTATCATGTATCTTGCACACTCAGGAAAACTCCTCAATAGCATCTACCAATACATATACATCAAAATAAAAATAAGTCACAATACATCATCATCATAATATATAACTCATAATCAAAACGAAATCATAATGTACCATAACCGGATCACTTGCACGCAAGTGTCCTCAAAGAATAAGTCAATAAAAGTGTGCTCAGTAGAACGAGATGTTACAAAATTCTCCTAGGGAAATAAAATGCAAAATAATCCCATATGAGAAACCACTAGTTCCATCATGAGAGTTTCATTATGACTAATTCTCATCCTATAGAGAACCATATATCTATGGTGATTTCCACAAAATGACCTATTGGTTGGATTCTAGTTTAATATTTCATTGTGTAACTAGATTTTTTTGAACTTGATGGATGGCATGCTCTTATGTCCACAAAAGGTGAGGGAAAGTTTGTCATTGGAATGTTTTTGGAGAGACAAATTGTTGACAAACATAATGGAGTGGATGACTCATTGAGTAAAGGTGCAACTTTTTTCTACAAGTTGCAACTCACTTACAAGAGAACTTTAGGGACACAAGTATTAAGTGCATATGGGGACTTAAAATTCAAGTTATATTTCTAAATGAGGAACCATGAGTTACATCACATGGTTTTCAATGTGCCTTTCTGGAATTTGCAAATTAATAACCATCTACCCAAGGTAATTTTTTTCAAAAATGACTTGTTATTTGAATTCTAATTTAGTGTTTCAATGTGTAATTGGCTTCTTCTAAACTTGGTAGTTGGCATGCCCATATGGGAAAAAAAATAAGGGAAAAGGATGCCTTCAACATTTTTCCATGTAAACAAATCCAATAGACAACATGACCTGTCAAATGGAGGTGTGCATTTTGTTCACAAGTTATAACTTGCTTATAGGAGTACTTTAGGGACACAAGTCACAAATGATTACATGGGAATAAAATGCAAATGGTAAACACAAATAAGGAATTATGACTTATAGCATGTTATTATCACAATGAATAATTGACATTTATAAAGAACCATCTTCCTAGGGTCATTTACCTAGTAAAAATAACCTACCTATCAAAATTTGGTTCAATGTTTCACTCTGCAACTAGCCCCTTCCAAACCCGATAGCTAACATGATTGTATGGCCATGAAAATTAGGGAAAAGGTCATTATACCACTATTCTATGAAGACATATCCAACAGAGCATACATGTTTTCAAATACAAGAACAAAAACTTGGTTTTGCCTAGTTGTGGCTCTCTTGTAGGAGCACTATATGAAAACAAATCTTGAGTGATATAAGGGGCATAAAACACAAAGGGTATGACAAAATGATAATTTATGATATGAACCACATGAGTTTCACTACCACTGAGAAACCTCCATAGAGAAGAATAGTCTACCTAGGGTGAGTTTTAAAAAGATTATATTTCAATGACATTTGATTTGTAGACACTATGTGAGAGGCATTGTGAATGGATAGCAAAATTTCTCTGTAATGTTTCTCAACTTAACCAAGGAACATTACTTGCAGAAAATACACATAAATTTGAAAAAAAAATCTACTAATTAACTTCATGTAGCTTACTAGCTACATGATTATACACAAATTTAGCTAGTTTATGATACCCATTATTAAATGCATCTACAACATTCTAAATGAATATGAAGGAAACTAATAAATTATCTACAACAACACATACAACCATTCTCATACACAGGGTAAAGGTACAACCATAAAACTCATAAGATAACTCAAAAAATAGATAAACACTTATCTTTTTAAAATGTTTGTACAACCAACTACTTGTGAAGGACGTTCCACCCAACCGTAGACTTGTTGTTCCAGATCTCAACAACAAGTCACCCCCAAGCTGGGGCTAAGAATCCACAAAAGAAGGGTGCCTCTCACAGTCCACTCATAGCTCAAAATCCCATAACCCACTGATATTCTCCTACAACTATCCTAAATTTTCTTCAGCTCTCTTCCTCTTGACCCGCCCAACCTAAGGAATGTACCCCTTCACTTCTCTTAGTACATCGGGCATCCCATTCGTTTTGTCAGGGTCTCTCTCGCACATGTAACCAGGAATATCTCTATTGGGAACTCAAGGGAACTCACTGCTAGGAAAACTACCAACAAACAACAACAAACACTTACTGTTATAGTGCAACTCCCATAGGAGTTCACTCTTCAGGCCTGACAACCTGTCTCTTCAATGTTTAGCTTCAAAACGCTCCAAAAACACTCCAGAATGCTCCAGAATTTTCCCAGCCTTCTTGCTCTAGTTTCAGTGCTCTTCTTCCCTCTTCTCTTCTTGGTGTTCATGTCAATATTGATTGTGGAAAATTGTTTGTTCCTCCCATATGAATTTCCTCTATTTTCCCAATGTTGATTGTAATTCAACCCCATTCTCCCCAATAACTATGGGATGTGACTCTCACAGCCACCCTCGTACATGAGTTTAATGATTGGGCTCTCATATGCTCAAATAAAAAATAGAAGCTAACCCCAATGATAATAAAATTCAGGAAAATGGGTTGAATTAATAGCCATAAATAGTTTCCCCCTCGGACCCCTCTTAGACACTCTCTTCTCTTGCGGAAAAATCAACCCCCCCGTCTCTGTCCATAGTCCCCAACAGTTGGCATGAAACTTTATTTATTAAAATTCAGAAAATACAATTTGCATATTACATCGTTTGGCCATATTCACATTCATATCTACATTATGCATTAATTAAAATGGGGATTATACAAGGAATGTTACATTCTCCATTTATCCTCATCAATTCTATTTATTAGCATGGTTGAATAAACTATGTGACTTTATCTCATTGACCACCACCAACAAACTTCTAAAACAAAATTGTTGTGGTAAACTCAATGATAGATCATGATGAACATAAATGGTAATAAACGTTTTCATCCTCTAGGGTAGACCCCAAGACCATAAACAAGAAAGAAACTGCTTAAGATATAAAATTTCTTCGCAATAATTCTATGGAGAATGATTTTAGGATCAATCTTAGTTCACTTTCTATTGGACAGGATTTGTAAACAAAACTATGTCTATTGAGAGGAATTATTGTTATAACTTCTCAAAGAAAAAAACTCCCCAAAGTGATGTACCACTCAAGAGTTACAAAATGTTACTAATGGAATGACAATGTTAACAAAAGAGAGATAGATTGGTCAAGTTCTTAGAGCAATTTATTGTTTCATAACAAAATGGGATTAGATAGATTGGTCAAGTTCCATAGCAACTTCTTGTTTCATAACAGCATGGGATTTCGAAACAAATTGAGGAAACTAAGAGGCATTACTAATATGAACTTGGCGGAGCAAAAAAGAGCTCCAAAGAAGTGTATGGTTTGAGAGTTAAAGGATGTTGCTATTGGCATGAAAATGTTGACACAAAGATTAATATTAGCCTAGTTTGGTAGTTGCTTCGTGTTTCTCTTTTATACAGATTTTGGAAACAACCCTTTGTCTACTAATAGACCCAAACTTTAAAAAGAATGACAAACTCCAAAGTAATATGTATCTTGAGAGTAACATAATGTAACGCGTTAATGTTATAAATAAAAATTGATGTAATGTATTCATTCTTTGAATTTTGGGATGTTATTTATCCATTTTAAAAAGATTGAAAATAATATTTTTACCAATATTAGAAAATTTAAAATAAAGATTGTATTATATGTATGAGATGAAATAAATCAAATTTCAATATTTGTTTAAGTACCATTACAATTTCAACAAATAAATTTTTCCAGCTATCGAGTACACTCGCTTTGGCCTATATTAGAATTATAATCTCTTCCAATTTTCTAACTAGATAGAGTTTTGAATAAACTTTAGTAAGTAAGAGGAACCATTATTTACCAACTCAAAAAATCACATGGAACTTAGTTCAATGTTGTATGGTTCAAGAGTTGAGCAATGTCGTGGGGAAACAATATTGACAAAACATAGTTATATTCGGTAGAGCCCAAGGAGCATAAACAAGAAAGAAACTTTTAAGATAAAATTCATTTTAAAGAATATTATAAAGTAGGAAAACATAAACTTTTTAACATAAAATTATTTTTCATAGTTTTCGATCTTAATAAGAAAATATAATATTAGATATTAATAAGAAAATATAATATTTTTAAGATAATATGGTAAATTATAATTGTTCTAATGCATTGTAATATATGAATTTTTAAGTTTAACATTAAGTTAAGAAGAATTAAATAATATTGATTTATTGAACTTTAAGAAAAAATTGATGAATAATTCTTTTTTTTAGAGAAAAAATATTACAAAAAACTTTTCTATATTTTTTTAGTTTATATGACTTAAAAAGTTATGAAGGTTAATAATTTTAAAAATATTGTAAAATTGAAACCTATTTTATTATATAGGAAGGGCATCATAAGAGAAAGTTATTTTCATCATCTACTTTCTTAGTATCACAAAGATTATAAATTCTTTCTGATAGTGTTTTAGGTCTCATCTAACAACTAGTTTCACTATGAAACTAGTGAAAGCTCATTTTTGTTTTAGCAATGTTACCTCCCTTCTTTAAGATAGGTAATCAATAATCCATATACATAAATCATATGTCATGTGTGCGTAAAATGAAATACTCAAACAAATACAATCCACTCCCTAACTCAATCTGGGGTCCAAGGAAGTCCATTGATGCCATCATCATCCATAACCTATCATGTATCCTGCACACTCAGGAAAACTCCTCAATAGCATCTACCAATACATATACATCAAAATAACAATAAGTCACAATACATCATCATCATAATATATAACTCATAATCGAAACGAAATCATAATGTACCATAACCGAATCACTTGCACGCGAGTGTCCTCAAAGAATAAGTCAATAAAAGTGTGCTTAGTAGAACGAGATGTTACAAAATTCTCCTAGAGAAATAAAATGCAAAATAATCTCATATGAGAAACCACTAGTTCCTTCATGAGAGTTTCATTATGACTAATTGTCATCCTATAGAGAACCATATATCTAGGGTGATTTCCACAAAAATAACATATTGGTTGGATTCTAGTTTAATATTTCATTGTGTAACTAGATTTTTTTGAACTTGATGGATGGCATGCTCTTATGTCCACAAAAGGTGAGGGTAAGGTTGTCATTGGAATGTTTTTGGAGAGACAAATTGTTGACAAACATAATGGAGTGGATGACTCATTGAGTAAAGGTGCAATTTTTTTCTACAAGTTGCAACTCACTTACAAGAGAACTTTAGGGACACAATTATTAAGTACATATGGGGACTTAAAATTCAAGTTATATTTCTAAATGAGGAACCATGAGTTGCATCACATGATTTTCAATGTGCCTTTCTAGAATTTGCAAATTAATAACCATCTACCCAAGGTAAAAAATTTCAAAAATTACTTGTTATTTGAATTCTAATTTAGTGTTTCAATGTGTAATTGGCCTCTTCTAAACTAGGTAGTTGGCATGCCCATAGATAACATGACCTGTCAAATGGAGGTGTGCATTTTTTTCACAAGCTATAACTTGCTTATAGGAATACTTTAGGGACACAAGTCACAAATGATTACATGGGAATAAAATGAAAATGGTAAACACAAATAAGGAATTATGACTTATAGCATGTTATTATCACAATGAATAATTGACATTTATAGAGAACCATCTTCCTAGGGTCATTTAACTAGTAAGAATGACCTACCTATCAAAATTTGGTTCAATGTTTCACTCTGCAACTAGCCCCTTCCAAACCTGATAGCTAACATGATTGTATGGCCATGAAAATTAGGGAAAAGGTCATTATTACCACTATTCTATGAAGACATATCCAACAGAGCATACATGTTTTCAAATACAAGAACAAAAGCTTAGTTTTGACTAGTTGTGGCTCTCTTGTAGGAGCACTATATGAAAACAAATCTTGAGTGCTATAAGGGACATAAAACACAAATGGTATGCTAAAATGATAATTTATGATATGAACCACATGAGTTTCACTACCACTAAGAAACCTCCATAGAGAAGAATAGTCTACCTAGGGTGAGTTTTAAAAAGATTATATGTCAATGACATTTGATTTGTAGACACTATGTGAGAGGCATTGTGAATGGATAGCAAAATTTCTTTCTAATGTTTCTCAACTTAACCGAGGAACATTACTTGCAGAAAATACACATAAATTCAAAAAAAAAAATCTACTAATTAACTTCCTGTAGCTTACTAGCTACATGATTATACACAAATTTAGCTAGTTTATGATACCCATTATTAAATGCATCTACAACATTCTAAATGAATATGAAGGAAACTAATAAATCATCTACAACAACACATACAACCATTCTCATACACAGGGTAAAGGCACAACCATAAAACTCATAACATAACTCAAAAAATAGATAAACACTTATCTTTTTAAAATGTTTGTACAACCAACTACTTGTGAAGGACGTTCCACCCAACCATAGACTTTTTGTTCCAAATCTCAACAACAAGTCACCCCCAAGATGGGGCTAAGAATCCACAAAAGAAGGGTGCCTCTCACAGTCCACTCATAGCTCAAAATCCCATAATCCACTTATATTCTCCTACAAATATCTTGAATTCCCTTCAGCTCTCTTTCTCTTGACCCGCCCAACCTAAGGAATGTACCCCTTCACTTCTCTTAGTACATCGAGCATCCCATTCATTTATCAGGGTCTCTCTGGCACATGTAACCAGGAATATCTCTATTGGGAACTCAAGGGAACTCACTGCTAGGAAAACTATCAACAAACAATAACAAACACTTGTTGTTACAGTGCAACTCCCATAGGAGTTCACTCTTCAGGCCCGACAACCTGTCTCTTCAATATTTATCTCCAAAACACTCCATAATGCTCCAAACTTTTCCCGGCCTTCTTGCTCTAGTTTCAGTGCTCTTCTTCCCTCTTCTCTTCTTGTTGTTCATTTCAAAATTGAACG
>JASDQU011179757.1:8552-27819 GCA_032191745.1 Picea mariana
TCTAATAGAAGTTAACTTAGCAATAGGAGGAAAAATCTCACCAAAGTCAATTCCCTCTACCTGGGAATAACCTTTTGCTACTAACCGAGCTTTGTATTTCTCCACTTTACCTTTTGCATTAAACTTCTTCTTAAACAACCATTTGCTACCAACATATTTTCTTCTAGCTGACAACTCAACTGTATCCCATGCCTCATTCTTATCCAAGGCATCCATTTCTTCAACCATGGCCTTCTTCCATAGTTTACTATCCTTTGAATTCACTTCTTCCCTAACAGTTTTGGGATCATCATCAGCAATAGATAAAGAAAAATTGGAATGGAAATCAGGTGGACTATACCTTTCTAGTTGCCTTCTTTCTCTCACTGATATCCTCAGTACTGGGATATGAGGTTCTTATTCTTCCTCTTCTTCAGATGATTCATATTTTGCATCATCCAACTCAAGCTCTATCTTCTCAGGTTCATCTTACGTTGGTAGGAATTCCTATTTGGACACATCTTTTACCTCTCTGAAAACAACATCTCGACTGCAAACATTTTTCCGAGTTTCTGTGTTCCAAAGCTTATAACCTTTCACACCATCTTTATAATGAATAAAGATACACTTTTCATCCTTTTTATCCATCTTACCTCTATTTTCCTTTGGAACATGTAGAAAATCATCACAACCAAACACTCTAAGATGTTGAAGAGAGGTTTTCTTTCCAGACCATACCTCATGTGGAGTTTTATCATCCAACGCTGATGAAGGCAATCGATTGACCAGGTAACATGTTGTACCCACTGCCTCTGCCCAGAATTCTTGTCCTAACTTGGCACCATTGAGCATGCTCCTTTATTTTTCCATCAGTGTCCTATTCGTCCTTTCTGCAACTCTATTTTGCTAAGGAGTGTATGGAGTAGTCTTCTGCCTTTCTATACCACACTTCTTACAGAATTCTTCGAATTCATTTCCGCAGAATTCTCCACCATTATCTATTCTCAATACCTTTATTTTCTTCTCTGTCTGATTTTCTACCAGAGCCTTAAACTCTTTAAATTTATCAAATACCTCAGATTTATTTCTAATAAAATAAATCTATATGTTCCTTGAAAAATCATCTATGAATGAAACATAATACACAGATTTACCTAGGGATGGAAAAGGAACAGGTCCAAACACATCACTATGTATCAACTCTAAGATCCCCTTTACTCTTGTAGCAACAGATGGGAATCTTAATCGATTCTATTTACCATATATGCAATGTTCACAGAAATCAAAATCCAGAGTGCAATTAGACATACCTTCAACCATACCTTTACAGTGTAGTGTTCGAAGGCCCTTTTCTCCAATATTTCCCAGTCTTTGATGCCACAACATGGTCTTCTTTTTAGGGACGATATTGGTCTTGTATTCTTTATTTGTCTTCTCAAGGAAAACAGAACTGTTACACCCATTAGTATAAGTGCTTCCCAACAACTTGTACAAAGTTTTGCATTGAACTCCCCTCATCACCACGATTGCTCCTTGTACCATCTTGCAAGTGTTATTTCCAAATATAGTATCCACTCTTGCATCATCCGTCTTGCTTACAGATATTAGGCTCCTAGATAGTTTTGTAATGTGTAGAACCCCATGAAGTTTTCTAATCCTTCCATCTTTTAGCAGCAACTCAACCCTTCCACGTCCCAAGATTTTTGTTGTCGAGTCATCTCCTAGGAATACATCACCACCATCATATTTTTCATATTCAGAGAACCACTCCTTGTGAGGAGTCATATGGTATGATGCACCTAAGTCAATCAACCATACATCATGGTCTACATGTGTACTTGCAGATGCCAGGTAAACATCACCTCCTTCTTTAGTGGAGGTTTTCTCCTCTTTGGAAGAGGTACTATCAGATCCCTTTGGTTTTTCAACCTTCTTAGACTTGCAATCTTTCTTATAATGCCCTATTCTACCACACTTCCAGCATTTCCTCAAAGATTTTCCTAGAGACTTAGATCTACCTGTAGATTTAGATCTCCACCCCAAAGGCTTACCAAGGTTCCTATCTTGGGTACACCCTCTTACAAATAAAGCATTTGTGTTGTGACCATCCATGCTTTTTCACCTCTTCTCTTCCGATAACAAGGATGCAACTACATCCTCATACTTCAATGTAGATTGAGTGGTACTACCTATTGCTACAACTAGATTATCCCAAGAGTCTAGAAAAGAGCATAACAAAGTAATACACTTATCTTCTTTTGCAATCGTAATATTAACATAGCCAAGTTAACTTACCAAAGTATTAAAGACATTTAGATGTTTTGTCACATAATCTACATCTTCCATCCTAAGATGATACAAATTCTTTCGAAGAAACAACTTGTTTACGGGGACTTTGATTGATAGAAATTCCCCAAATTATCCCATAGTTCCTTGGTTGTAGATTCTCCTGAGACATTCAACAACACTGAATCTGCTAGGTAGAGTCAAATAGTACTCCTTTCTCTTTTGTCCAACTTCTCCCAATCTTCCTTCGACATACCAGTAGGTGGTGTAATGGTAGGTTGTGTACCAATAGCCTGTGTGATAGTAGATGGTGTACTAGTAGGTTGTGTACCAGGATCCACAGGGATCCATTGTTCTTTGTCTACAATAAGGTCCTCCATTTTCAGCCTCCATAGCTCAATTTTTTTACTGTTGAACTTCTCTAACTCGATTCTAGAAGAAATCACCATTGCTCTTTTTGCACTCAAATCACCACTGCAAAATCTCCCACTTAACTTAGGTTTATCACAGACCCAAGATAAACTTGATCTATCAAGACCAAGCCAAACCCTCAACAACAAAGGCGTCCCTCTAAAGCCAAAAACGAGCTTTGATACCACATGTAATTTTTAAACCTGTAAAGTAAAGCAATGCATATAGATTCTTAAGAAAAACAAGAATTAATCAATGGCTCATTCACATAGTACACAGAGATTTATACCGGAAACCCTCAACCGGGAAAACCTTTCTTATATTCACTATATCCAATTTCACCATTCACTACACAATATATATACAATGTTTTTAGGTATTCCGTAAATACCAAAACCCTAATCCCTTAATCCAGGATTAATTTACAAAACTGCTAAAAATATCAAAATCTGCTAAAAATAGAAAAAAACGCACAAAAAACAATTTCGGGGTGTTGCCCCGAATGTTGTGTGTAACTAGGGAGGGGCATACCTACCCCCCCTAGGAAAGTGCCCGGTGCACACAACACAAATAAATCACTAGTACGAGGTATCATCAAATGCAGTTTTCATATCTGACGCACCCACACACACACATGCAAAGAATATAACACATACCCAACAAGTGAGGCACTATCATATGTTGTCCGTAAGTACCCTACTTACGACAAATAAATGTAATCCATTATGTAAGCCTGCTACCAGTGGAGAAATTACAATATTGGGAAGGAGACAATCATCCACATTGATCATAAGCCACTACAGTTCATGCAGACACAAGGAAAATTATAGAATGACCACCATCAAAATTGGTCTACATACTTACAGCAATTCCACCTCGACCTCGAGTATAAAATAGGAAGCACCAACCACATCGTTGATTGTCTCGGTAGACCTCCAGTCGCGACACTCACCATAGTGCTAGACTCTTGCATCCATGAGACCTATGGATGGCCCCAACTCTATGAGACATACATAGACTTCACCACCACCTACCAAATGTTGGGTGAAAAATAAGTTGTTGATAATTTTCATCTTCAGGATGGGTTGTTGTGTCATTTGGGCCATATATGTGTTCCATCAAGTAAGTGATCAAATTTGATCTAGGAATCCCACTACATTCATGTGGAAGGACACTTCGGCATTGAAAATAAAATGGCAATGCTGCAGAAACATTTCTACTGGCTGAAACTTCGATAGGAGGTCATCAAGTATATCAGGTCCTACACTACCTGTGCTATTGCCAAACTGACCACTAAGAAATAGGGCATGTACACCACTCTTCCTACTCCTGAAAAGCCATGGGAATCCATCTCAATGGACTACATTTCGGGCATCTCATCCACCAAGCAGGGAAATGACTGTGTTTTTGTGGTTGTTGATCACTTTTATAAGATGGAAATTTTGGTTTCTTGCAAGAAGAGCATCACAACAGAATTCACTGCCAAGCTCTTCTTTGAACGAATTTGGGTACATCCTGGAATCCCACAAACCATTTTCTTAGATCGGGGCAGTAGATTTCTCAACACATTCTGGTCAAGCCTCTGGTCACTGCTGGACACCAAGCTCACCAAATCCACAACCTTCCACCCCCAAACAAATGGCCAAACCAAGGTTATAAATCGAATGATCGTCCATATCATGTGCATTTATAATTCCAAGAACTCTCGCACATGGGATGAAAGTATTTTCTATGTCCATCATATCTACAACCGAGCCTTGCATAGCTCAACTAGCCATAGCACCTTTCAGTTGGGGTTGGGATTCCAGCCATTGGGTCCCATAGATGTTGCACTTCCCCTTGCGGTCACCTCGATCGACTCATCTCCTGCTCCAACTAAAGCTGACAAATCCACCTGGTTCATTGAGCGGATCCAACACATCCGCCAAAAGGTTTAGGATATCCTATTGTTGGGCCCATGATATGAATGATTTCATGACATTAATTAGATCCTTTTTACCGAATGTGTATATGCGTTTTTCCTATTTTGAAGAGTTTTTGAAGAGATTTTGTGTCAAATCTCTATGATTCACACCAGGTATGCATAATCCATGTTTTGTGATGATTTTGAGTTTAAATCAACATGTTTTTATGATCCTGGGAAAATAATTCATGTTGTGTGTATGATAGGGAAAAATCGTAGCTTGTTTTTTCATCTGACACTTAGTCTGGTACTCCATCTGACACTCCGTCTGACACTCTGTCTGGCACTCTGTCAGACATTTTGTCCTGCACAAAACCCATGGGTGATTTGGTGGTTAGCATATCGGCAGCCAACAATGGACGAATCAAAGACATGGGTTTTTCTTGTGCTCATGGCCTCCAGCTACTAAACTCTTGACAACTTGATTTGGGTTGTTATGTTGGGCGATTATTGGCTCGTCTCATTTCTAGAAGCCATTGGCAGTTAGGGCATCTTAAATGTGATTTGATATTTTTAGAGAGGGTCGACCCTTCCAGTGGTCAACTTCTCAGCTTGTAAAAACTATAAATACCACCTCAGTCATTAGACAATTGTTAAGTAGAGAGTTAGAGAGAAAAAAAACAATGTATCTCTGTTTTCCTATTTTCATTTTGCCAACGTTGTCTAAAGACTATGTCTTTGGTTTTAATGGTGAATTCATGTTATGGAAGTTCGTGGTTCATCTTTGAAGAGTAACCACGAATTGTTGGGGGGGCCACCAGAAGTCTAGGTGAATATCCAATTAGTTTTCTTATGAATTGAATAGCGTAGTTGTCTTTTTATTCATTTTTTGTACATGAATTGTCATTTTTCTTTCTTATTGTATAAATTGTTGTTTATAGATTAATTGTTTTAGTTTCTTTTGCAGGTTATTATGGAGATTATTTTTAATATGCAATGATCTGTTAGTTGATAGGAAGCAATCTTGCAAGCTTAGATACTAACCATGTGTGTAACTAGATGATAAATTCAATTTTCTTTATGCTAAAATAGATGATAAAAACAGAGTTTAAAACAAAGTTTTTAATTCCTGATTTCTTTGACAGGGTTTCAGTGGATGGATAGTCATTATCCTTTAGTTTTCAATTCTAGTTTGCCTATCCAGTTGATATTTAGATTTATTTATTTAATTTGTCATTTAGTTTTCTCATTTTCTTTCTTGTCATATGTTGAAATAGTGTTTAATTTTTGTTTATGAGTATTTCCTCTTTTTGGAATTTGAATTGTCAAAATAGGACTAGTTTAGTTTACTTTATGCAATTTATTTCTTAGATCTAGATTGCAATTTTAATTCATAGTTAATTATTGAGTTTAGTGTAGTATGAATCTGCTTAATTAGTATAGAAAGCAATTGAATTTACTAGAATAGTATCTTTATACTGTTGATGATTAATGCATGATTGAATAATCACATGGATATGTAGGATAGTTGATGTTGTTTCCATAATGGCTAAGTTCTCATTGGATTGCCTAATTTACACTTTTCACTTTGCTGTCAAAGTCAATATCGAGTTTATTCCTCTTGAATTATTGTTCAGTGTTAAATTCCATCGTGATATTATAAGACACCAGATACATAACCATCAATACTATATTTGAGTTTTCTTGCTTTCATAGAGTAGAAGATAGTTTTCTTGCTTCCATAGATTAGAAGATAGTTTCCTTGATTTTGTAGGATAGATAGTCTTTTTGCTTTGGTAGGTTAAGGAATAGTTTGCTTATCATAGGTTAAAGATTAGTTGTTAATTCCTCTTTCTTTCAATTTAGTATATTTCCTTTCATGAATTAGAAACAGTTGTGAAGCTTAATTTATGAATAGAGTTCACTTGCTTCTTAGCTTAATTAGTTGCTTATTGATTAATTTACTTGTTGTAGAAGTTATCATAGGATAATTAGTTGTTTGCTTACTTGCTTATTTTCTTTAATAGGGTAGTTGCTTGTCCATTTTCTTGATTTCATATGATAGTTTCTTATTGAATTTTAGTATGTTAATTAAAAGTAGTTTCGTTGTTTCTATTGCTTATTAGGTAGATAGTTTGATTTTTCTTATTTTCATGATTGAGTTAGTTTGCTTTAAGTAGGTTTTTCATTTGCTTTCTTAGGACTATCCATCGATCCTTTGTTCAAAGGTTACTTAGGGTACATAGTTTGAGTTTCATAGTAGGGTTTGATCATTAGTAGTCTTTTCTTGAATAGATTAGCCCTTAGATAGCCACTTCCTTAGTTACACTATACTACCTCCAGTCCTTCTACCTTGGCATATATATTTCTACAACTCTAAGTTTACTTACCCTGGGTTGACAATTTAATTGAGCGTCTTTAGTGTGTTTTTAGTGCATATAGAACACCCATCATTTTTGGCGCTGTTGCCGGGGAGTTGTCTCAAGGTAGGAAATAGTTAGGAAATAGATCATTTCTAAACCTTAGCATTAGTTTGGTGGTGGGGGAATTTGTATACGAGAGGTAAGAACCTCTGCATATGCTATATCCCCCAAACCCAATGGTAGTTTTTCTTTTTGTTTTTTACTTTCATGAATAGACCTAGAGACCCAAAAGGTAGATATATTAAATCTAAATTAGATATTTCAACCAAGGTTCCTTCTGATCTCTTTGGGGGAAGGAACGTTCCACTCATAAGCTCCACAGGCCGATACCAAAAAATGGGAGCTAGACCAACCCAAAGAGATAAAGTATTCTCCGAAGAGACTAAGACCGAGAGCACTATAGAATAGAAAATTGAAGCATCAGTAATAGTGGAACAAGAGAAAAGACCAATAAATATTTCCATAGAACTAAACAGTACAACCTTTTTTTTCTTACCACCATCAGGAGATCCTAACTTTAAAGACATAATAGACCCTGAACAGGTAAATATATTGTTTGGTAGTTCAGCGAATATAATTTTCTCTCGAGTTGACACAGAAACTTTGGCACCAATAATCTCAACCGACTCGAGTAGAGTCCCAAACAACCAAGAAGTAGGAAGACCTTCCCATCAAAGGGATGCCTTGTTATTTTCAAAGATAAAACCACTTAAGTACTCTCTTTTTGGAATCCAAGCAGATATGGATGATCAGGAGGATCATAACAATGTAAGACATGAGGAGGAAGAAGAAGTAGGAAACCAAACCAAGACTACCTTTGGGTTTCCAATTTTGGACACCACCCCAAATTTCAATATGAACAATATTCCTCTCTCAGCACTGCCTAATGTTTATGGTAAAAGCAGTGAAGATCCAAATACCTTCCTATTTTAGTTCGACATCTTGTGTAGGAGCTACAACTACCTAGAAGATGCCCAGAAATTAAAAATATTTCCTGCCACCCTCAAGGACTTTGCTGATCCAAATGGATATCGGTGGCCACCCACCTTTTTTGACAGGCTCAAAACAATTTTCTGGCAATTTTGGCAATTTACCATTTTTAGCAAGTTTTAACTTTTGGGGCCATTTTGAGGGCCTAAATGAAGGTTTTTCAAGATATAGGTTCTAAATGATAGCTAAAGGCATGATTTATCCCCCAAAATGAATCTCCTCAACGATACCTTTCCAACGAGCTATCATACGCCTAAAACAGAGATCGTATGCAAAAGTTACGACCCCGAGAAGTTGATGTACTAACTTACCCAAACAGGGCCCACATGACTTTTGGCGTTTCATCTCCTAGGGTTAGGTTTTTGGCATTCCTATTTATTGTAAAAATTCCTTTAGAGCCTCATTTTAATCATCTTCTTGTGAATACGAGTAGCCATCACATCTCTTCTCAGAGATAAGATGCCACCATTCTAGCGAATCTTTCACTCTGTATTTTTACAGTCTCTGTACATTTATTTCATTAATAGAAATCGTGTATTACTGTATCTCTATGTTTATGGTTCCATATCTAATATATTTATGTTATATTATTGGATATACACGATATCTCTGTTCATTTTTTTATTATATCTCTGCTCTCATTTCGTGCCGAAAATAATCCGGATCATTTGCACTAAGATGGTTCATGGGGTTGGGAGAATCCAGCATTAGGTCTTGGGAAGCCATGAAAGATATATTTCTTAAGAAGTACCAAGACTACTGCAATACCAAAAAGTCTCATAATGACATCTTCAAAATCCAACATTTAGAAGACGATAATCTCGAGGATTATATGGAACGGTTTGCATACATCTCCCATAAGTCAAAATACCATGACCTCCCAGAGGATGTAGTTAGGGATATTTTCCTTAAGGGAATTTCAAAAGAATACCTAGATATGCTTAACTTGATGGAATCAGGTGACATCTCTCATAAACCATTTTCTGAAATATGTGAAATGTGAAAGAATTACTCAAGGAGTAGAGCTGAAACATGAAAGAATGTTTGAGACCCTTATAATAGAAACTTAAAAATAGTTAGTTCTGGTGGTATCACAAGAGAAAAGATAGGGAACCTTTTAGAAAACTTCAAGACATATATATTACACACAATAGGTTCCTAGTTGGACACCCTAAAGATTAAAAAGAAATAGGAGGAGGAAAATGCAACAATGAGCATATATTGCCCAAGATGCAGGAGGAAGCATTCCTCTAGGGAATGCCCATTAGATAACATTTCAGTTTGTGTCTTCTTCACAGAAGACCATTAAACTAAGAAATTTCCATCATTTCTCGGTTTATTAGCCATCTATAGGAGTGGATATCCTAGGGAGTCCTCTTATGCACCTAGGAGGCCATGGCAACCTAGGAACCAACCCACATACCTAGATTTACAATCTCAAGTTCCACTCTATTATCAACAACAACAACATTGGATCTCACCAAGTTGGAAAAAATGGTCTACATAGTACCAACATCCTTGGATTCAAGGATGGAGAGGATGGAATAACCAAGGAAACCCTCAAGATCCACCTGTCCCTATGTCCAACCATCCTTATCCTCAGTTTCCACCAAACACTTCGCAACTTCTGCCAGGTTTTGTTCCACCACCTTTACCTCCTATTCCTCAAAAACAACCACTACAATATCATAATGCAATCTCCCCAAGACCGACACTATTACCGACACAACCAGTGACCAATCCTAATAATAATACCCCTCAACCTCTTCACAATGTTGAGATGTAGGCCTTCCCAACATATGTTATTACTGATGTTCGATTATAGGAAATTCAACTAAGATCAGGAAAAGTTATGGATAGGCAGAGACCTTCAGTGGTCATCCAGGAAGAAGAAGAAGATGAAACTACTAAACAACCCATGAATGACACTAGGTGGGAATATGTTATTATTCCTTAGGACCAAGAACCCAAGCTTCCCCAAAATGAAACTTCACAAATTATGAAGTCCGCTCCTTGTCCAGACAGATTAGTAATCAAGACACCTACCACCCGACCGGAATTTGACATCTTGAGTGAATTGAAGAATATTTTTGTCAAGATTCCCTTACTTCAAGCCATTAAGGACATTCCAATCTACGGTAAGGTAGTCAAAGAATTGTGTATTAAGAAGCCAGGACGAAAGTAGAAGGATTCTCCTACAGTACATTTGATNTCAGAGCAACCAAAGCTAGAAAAATATGGGAACCCATGAAACCCTGTAGTGAACATAACCATTAATGAGGTTTCCATTGGGAACACTCTCATAGACCTAGGGGAAACCATCAATATTATGACCACTACTATCTTGGAGAATTTATAGTTAAAACCTCTTCTTAGACCTACCCCAACCATTTTGGAATTAGCAGATAAAACTAGGGTTATACCTGAAGGAATTTTGGATGATATCATAGTTACTTTAGCCTCATGGGAGTACCCAATAGACTTCCTGATTATCCATTTAAAGGATCCTACCAAAGGCCATCCCGTCATTTTGGGAAGACCTTGGTTAGCCACAACCAATGCATTTGTTGATTGTAGAGAGGGAGAAATGACCATCTCAAATGGGCGTTCTATCTAAAATCTCACCATATACCCTCTAGCCCAACCTATCATGGAGAATCTATGGTGGATTGAGTGTCCATACGAGAATGAGGACTGAGAAGAACCCATATTTCCAACTAACCATGCCTGGGTACTTTAGGAGCACACAACGGAAAATGTGTTAAACCAATTCATTTTTTCTATCACATGTGTAGATTTTCCACAATCCTTTCCCCAATTTGAGTACATGTTTGGGGAAGAATTTCAGGAACAATTGGACCCATCCATTTTGTCTTCTACATCTTTTTTCTTCGAGATAGACGAGTCTACCACATCTTATACTATGCCCTATGAGATTAGTCCGGGGAAATTTTTACATATAAACTCTGGGATAAATACAGACCAACAAAAACAATTAGTAAGTATCCTTAAAGAAAAATCAGGAGCATTTTCATGGAAATACATTGAAATGAAGGGTATACACCCTGACACATGCATCCATCACATATATACTTAGGGTGAAGTAACACCTGTTAGGTAACCCCAGAGAAGGATGAACCCAACACTCAAAGATATAGTAAAGGAAGAGATCCAAAAGTTATTAAATGTAGGGTTTATTTATCCCATCTTCAACATTAAGTGGGTATCCCCACTTGTAGTGTTTTTGAAGAAAGTGACCTGGAAATGGAGAATTTGTGTTGATTTCTGGGAACTCAACAAAGCCACTCTGAAGGATTACTTTCCTCTTCATTTCATCGACTAGTTTTGGATACCCTGTCTGGAAAGAAGTATTTCTCCTTTTTAGATGGGTACAATGGGTACAATCAAATTCTCATAGCACCCAAAGATCAGGATAAAACTACCTTTAATTTTCCTTGGGGCACATATGCCTATAGGGTTTTACCATTTTGATTGTGTAATGCTCCTACCACATTTCAATGAGCAGTACTAGAAATATTTGTTGGTCTTATTCATGACTATGTGGAGATTTACATGGATGACTTTATAGTTTAAGGCAACACTTACCAGGAAGCCTTAGATAATTTAGAAAAAGTCCTTATCATATTTCAATAAATAAACTTGTCTCTAAGTCATGAAAAATGTAAAATGTTGTTGATTGAAGGAGTGGTTCTAGGACATCATGTTTCATCTAAAGGGATAAAATTCGATCCTACAAAGATTGAGGTCATCGTTAGACTTCCACCCCCCAAGAATCAGAAAGGGGTGAGAATTTTTTTAGGAAATGCCGAATACTAACGACGCTTTATTGAAAATTTTACAAAGATTGTTGCACCCATGTTTGGATTGTTAATAAAAGATGTTAATTTTGTTTGGACTGAGCAGTGTCAAACTGCCTTTGAAACCCTGAAAGCTAAGTTGTTTGTGGCACCATTTCTTAGAGGGCCCAATTGGACTCTCCCATTTCACATATCCACTGATGCCTTAGACACCACAATAGGAGGAGTATTAGGGAAGAAAGAGGAGCAAGAATCCTATGCCATTTATTTTGTGAGCAAGAACTTGTCCCCTGCCAAGTTAAACTACATAGTTATCGAGAAGGAATTCTTGGTAGTAGTTCATTCTATCAATAAGTTTAATCATTACATTACAAGTTATGAAGTATTTGTACATATAGATCATTCCACCATTAGATTTCTCATGAATAAACCCATAACTAATAGTTGAGTGACTAGGTGGCTCCTACTATTGCAAGAGTTCAATATCACTGTGCTTGACCGACCTGGAAAGGATAATTTGGTAGTTGGTTTTATTTCATGAATAAAAAATGAGAATGATGATATCCATGTAGATGATAGTTTCCCAAATGAGCACCTTTTTTCCCTCTCTGTAAATGCCCCATGGTTTTTGGATATGGAAAACTATTTGGCTACTAGGAAGTTACTGTCTCATTTGTCACCTCATGAAAAGCATAAAATTATTACACAGAGTGCTAATTACTCCTGGTTTGTCCATGACCCTTTTCACATAGGTCCTGATATGATTATTCGTAGATGTGTCCGAGAGGATGAGGTACCAGAAATACTATGAAGTTGTCATGATGGACCATGTGGTGGCCATTTTTATGACAAGCGTATAACATATAAGGTGTTACATTTAGGATACTATTGGCCCAGCATTTTCAAATATGCTGCCAAGTATGTGAGGAGTTGTGATAGTTTCCAAAGGATAGGAATACCTATGTCAGCTGACAAAATTCTCTTGCATGCCCAAGTTATGATAGAACCTTTCGAAAAATGGTCCCTTGACTTTTTAGGACCAATTTCACCCATGTCCCGTAAGAAGAACTATATTTTGGTTTGTATAGACTATGTCACCAAGTGGGTAGAGGAAAAAGCCCTATTTAGGGCTACAAAAAATTCTGTTGTCAAATTCATTTATGAAGACATCTTTACACGCTTTGGTGTCCCTTGTGAAATTGTTACAGACTAGGGCACTCAATTCACTTCCAGGATGATGAGAGAGCTAATAGAGAAGTATGGTATTAAACACTGTAAATATTCTCCATACCACCTGCAAGCTAATGTTCAGGTAGAATATACAAACAAAGTTCTGGAAGCTATCTTAAACAAGACCATTCAATTACATCACCGAGATTGGGCTGATAGGCTTCTAGAGGCCTTGTGGGCTTACCAGACCACCTTGAGAAACACCACCGGACACACCCCTTATGAGCTAGTGTACGGGAAACATGTACTTCTACCACTAGAATTCCAAGTAAAGAACTCATGTATTTCCACAAAATTGGGATTAAAATTAGATGAGGATCAGAAGTAATGAGCCCTATAGTTGAATGAGTTGGATGAGATCAGGAAAGATTCCATCCAACTAACAATATTAGCCCAAAACCAGAGGAACAAGTGGCATGACAAGTTTATTAAGAAGAAACACTTCCAATCTGGTGATTGGGCTCTATTTTTTTATTCCTGATTTAAAACCTTCAAAGGAAAACTCTCCACCCAGTGGTTGGGGCCTTACGAGGTAATCACTGTATATGACAATGGAGCTGTGAAAATCAAAACAATTGATGATGGAAAAGTCTCCTTTGTAGTGAATGGACACCGACTCAAATTTTATCATAAGCCCATTTCCAAAGAGGATTTTCTACAAGTCATGTCAAATGACAAGGCATTGGCCTTAGTAGATGGGGAAATCCCCCCTTGTTCTTGAAAGTTTTCTATATTTTCTACTGTACAAATGTAAATAATTTTGAATTTTGTTGTTAAGCAATTCTAGATATTTCTGTAGGTATTTATTTCACCAGGAGTAGACAGTTTCAAGGAAATATAAAAGAAAGATTTTTCTTCAAAACATTTTTATACTTGAACCTTGTTGTCTACTAAGAATCAAATGATTATTGACTTGCCATAATTATCCACACTTTTTCAAATATGTTCATCTTCTCTTTCTTAAGGCATTCTAGAAAGAAGTTGCTCTTGAAAATCGTCCAATGTATAAGGAAGTGATACCGTAACCATCAAGATTAGAGGTCTCTAGTACATTTTTCCCAAGAAACCTAAGTAAGTGAGTAAAGTATCTTTATTACAGAGTAATAAGGATGTTCGATTAGCGGTTAGTCATGGAAACATCACAATAACTACAAAAGAAGAAAGCGAGTTGAGCCTAGAGATACCTTTCTATTCTTTCTCAATGGTACCATCCACTACACACTAAATAGCTTGATTATATCATATCTTTAGATAGGTCACGTCTGCTTAAGTACCCCTTACATCAGAACAATCACTAATTAATATAACATAAAGTCATCCTCTAAGATAAATACCATCCCGATTAAAAAAAAAAAAAGAAGTTGTTTTCAGAGTTGTCCCCCATATTCTTGCACAAAGCAATCTTATACTAAAAATGTTAAAAGATGGAGGGCCAATCTCTGAGGGTGTAAGATGCTAACCCATCGTGATGCTAAACAGGTTTGCTGGCAGTGGGTACCAGCCTGTGGTATGACTATGTAAACCCACCAGAGTACTGAACAAGATTGCTGGCAGCGGGACATTCTACCTAGCGATGATGGTAATATGACAAAAATAGATAATAAATTTAAATTTGTCCTGATGTACAAAATTACTTGCAAACAAATCTGACACAAAGTATGTATGGTTAAGCTAAGGTTAATGAACTCCATAAAATTTCCATTAGGAACTAACTATGAGACTATCTTGAAACTCTCTTGCCTACCTCTTCTTATCTATATATAGGATCTCTTATCCTATAGATGGGGCCATATTCTAACCGTCTCGTTAGACCAATTTGTGAAAATTATCTTTACACTTTACAAGATGTAAATCTTCAGCTATTGGGAGAACTGATTGGTTTCCTATAATTTTGAATGTGAGGTGTCACAATACTTATGTGTGGGGGAGGAGTTCATGAGTTGACAAATGATCATTTCGTAGAGAAGTAAATATTTGTAAAAAAATTTGTATTACTTTCATGATACAGGTTATTACATCAACAGACATTTTTTGAAGTGCTAAATCTCCTCTATGCTATAAATTGTTGTACATATACTTAACAAACCACTTTCTTGGTTCAGTTTCATTCCAGGTTGTTCATTATAGGTTTGACATTACATGTTCTATGCAAGTGGATTGACCGAGCATGGTGGAAAAATCAATAACAATGGATCATTTTGCCTATGCTCGTAATCACTGTGACTGTCAAAACAATTTCAATATTGCAGGCTATCCATTACAGGAGGAAGAAATGAATTTAACACAGAGGTACCATATGAAGTGTCTTATGAGGCTTCATATGAGGTGTCGAACGAAGTTCCATATGAATTTACACACCAGTAATTGTCCACAATTTCAGGTAACCAAGAATCAATGGCATTTAATTGAATTGGTTGAAGGTAATCAAATTTAGACGTTTAAATTTAGACATTTTTATAATCAAATGTCCAAGTCAAAAGACTTGGACATTGATCTAACTTCGCATCATTAAGATTGCCCCCAAAAATGTGCCTTTGAATTTGAAATTTATCACACATGGAAACTCATGTGTGCATGTGTGCAACTAATTCCACCCTAGGAACTTCAAAAACGGGATTGGGTTACCTATTATCCCAATTCACCTATGCCATTGCATTTGCCCCTGTTTTAAGAACACGCTCAACCTCTGTCATTCATTCCTCTTTTCAAATTGTGCTCGACCTTTTTTCAATTTGTGCCATTCCTTGACCCGATAACACCCTCTCTTGGTGAATTTCACCATTGTTCATTTCTTCACACAATCACAATGCCCAAATGGTATGAGCCATCTTCCTACACAGACCTCTTCGATGTTTCTATTGCTTATTAGGTAGATAGTTTGCTTTTTCTTATTTTCATGATTGAGTTAGTTTGCTTTAAGTAGGGTTTTCATTTTATTTCTTAGAACTATCCATTGATCCTTTGTTCGAAGGTTACTTAGGGTACATAGTTTGAGTTTCTTAGTAGGGTTTGATCATTAGTAGTCTTTTCTTGAATAGATTATCCCTTAGATAGCCACTTCCTTAGTTAGACTATACTACCTCCAGTCCTTCTACCTTGGCATATATATTGCTGCAACTCTAAGTTTACTTGCCCCGGGTTGACAATTTAATTGAGTTTTTTTAGTGTGTTTTTAGTGCATATAGAACACCCATCACCTACAGATGTCTAATGACAAGTACAAGCAATCCCATGATCAACATCAGGTGCCACATAAGTTTCAGGTGGGCGACAAAGTTTGGTTGAGATTTAAGAAAAAACGCCTTACAGGACCCCATCAGAAGCTTCGCCCACTCCGTTATGGGTCGTACTCCATCACCAAGGTTGTGGGGGATAATGATTTTGAGCTCAACATTCCTCCTTTCCTTGGACTACACCCAGTGTTCAATGTGGACCTCCTTCGACCTTATTTCCCACCATTATTGGACACCTCAGACGTAGCAGAACAACTGACACCAACAGAGATCAACCCCGACTGCATACAACATGCATCTAGTGATCGGATTGTGGACACACAGATCAAGGGCACTCGATAGAAAAGGATCCAACTTTATCAATTTGTCAAAGCAGGGAAGTTCTTGCACCAAGGCAGGTGGCTCACTCGGGTCCAAATTCAAAGAAAAATTCCTCATTTGATGGGGGAACTCAATGCAATGGAGACCATTGCTTCCTAAGGAGGGAGGATTGATCCAGGTGCATATTGGTGGCCACCCACCTTTTTCATCTGGCTCAAAATATCTTTCTGGCAATTTTGGTAATTTACTATTTTTAGCAGTTTTTCGGGTCTTGAACTTGTAGAGCCATTTTGAGGCCCTAAACGATATTTTTTTGGGTATATAGCAGTCTAAAAATTTCATCTTGAAATTTTTTCCTTTATTTGTATTCCTCGGATAGATATTTCCAATGGGCTATCGTATTCCTAAATCGAATATCGTATGCAAAAGTTATGACCTCGGGAAGTTGATGTACTGACTTACCCAAACGGGGCCCACATGAATTTTGGCGCTTCATCTCCTAGGGTTAGGTTTTTGGGTGTCTAGGGTTTTGAAACTACTGTTTATTGTAAAAAGGCCTTAAGATTATCATTGTAATATCTTCTTGCAAATGAGCATAGACGTCACATCTCTTCTCAGAGATAAGCAGCCACGATTCCAACAAGCTTGTTTTTCGCCGCATTTTACAATTTCAACTTATTTCCTTATTGAATAGAAAACTAGTTTTATTGTATCTCTGTTATTTTGTGTTAAGCATCTGTTAATAATATGTATTCATTTCATTCTACTCATAAAATCCAGATCAGTTGGGGCTTGGCCACGTGGGTCGTAGCCATGGGACCAGGGATCTATTCCAAATGGGCTAGCGCACTAGCCTATCCCAGGGCCAAATGGCAGCACCCCATATTCCTAGGGGCCTAGAGAAAATGGGTTGCACCCTGTATTTGTTCAAAAGTGTCTTTTTTTAACTATATTATAAGATTTTATTTGATTTTTCAGCCAGTTTTGAGAGATTTTGGCCATTATTGGAGGATCTGGAGCTCGGTTTGAGGCCATATCTTGGGCGGAAGTTGAGAAGATGTTGCCAACTTGAAAAATGTATAAACTAGAGGTTCTTGGAAGCCTTAAATAGGTTCAAAAGAGGAGAAATGTTGAATAATTATAGAGCCAAAGCCAATTTTATGCAGGGAAGCCATTGAGGAGAGCAACTTTGCGTGCCAATTTCGGAAGCTATGCTCAACTATTTTCAGTGTCGTCAGTTGTGTTGAGTTATTGAGGTAGAGAAGAACATAAACATGCCATTTTGTAATTCATTTGACACTTTTATGATACAATTTTGGAGCATTTAAGAGAAATAAGAAAGCATCACGCACTGAGACAAAGGCCCGGAGGTGTAGGCAATCTTGTCGAACTCCGTTAACAAATTTGTTGTTATGGTTGATTGATTCTTTTTTTTTAATTTCAGATATTCATTTCTTATTATGGCTGCTATGATATATCATTAATTTCTTCTTCCTTCATCAATTCCTTATTGGTTAATGAAGTCATGCTTAAAACTTAACCAAGTCTTTAAAAGATTATCTTTTTGGATCAAGTGGTATCCGAGCAGGTTGACGATTGGTTTTTGAGTTTGCATGATTACCAGGGAAACATTGAATCGTGGTGAATGCGAGCTTGTTGAAGAGAATCCTAACATTGGATCGAGAAAGAGGAAATCTCAAAGTGAGAAAATGGCATCTAAAGAGGGAATTTCTCAAGATGAGAAGGATTTTCGAAATACTCTCTTTGCCATGGAAGAGATGGTGAAACTGTTGTATGAAGATTACTTGGAACAAAAGGGATTGGTTCAAGGGAAATCTTCAAAGAACTACAAAAGAGAAGAAGAATTGAAGGAATTTCCTTCTACACCCGATTCAGAAATCATCTTTGAGGTATGCAGTGGAAGTCATTCATAAATTTCACATTGTTCCCATCAAGATGGTTCTTTTGGTGCATTTGAAAAACATGCAAGAGGTATAGGTTTGAAATTGCTAACCAAGATGGGATATGAAGGAAAGGGCCTTGGAATTAAGGGCCAATATATCGTTAATCTCATAGAGGTTTTGGAAATAGCTTGTTATTTAGGATTGGGATATGGAGAAGAGGAGATTGGAGAATGCTCCAAAACATTGGAAGCAAGTGATGCTTCAAATGACCATCTTAAGTCACCGTGGGAACAATTCACGAAAAATGATGGTGTATCACTCCATGATGGTGATAGTGAATGTAATTCATCTCCAAAAAAAAATTAAAGATAAGAAAGAAAGGTATAATGGTCATGGTTGTTCCAAATATTTTTTTGATTATAAAAAGCATAATAATGTAATCCAAAACTTGTGGAATATGTATCCTTGTATGTTTTGTCATTTACCCAAGCATTGTGTGGCCAAGTGTTAGAAGAGACAATATTTGTACAGGAAATTTACGTCGACTAGGAAGGAGACACGACATAAAGACTCAACTATACAATGAAAGAAAGAGAAGGGCAAACAAGTTTGGATGTCGAAAAACCAATGCGCTTATTGCAACAAGGGTGGACATCAAAAGGCTAAATGTTGGAAGATTAATTTGAAGCTTTGTCCAAAGAAGGACAAACGATGGCACATGTACTTGTTGATACTAAGAGGGGGGTGAATCAGTATCAAGTACAATTTA
>JASDQU011179762.1:21712-32602 GCA_032191745.1 Picea mariana
CGAAATGAAAGCAATCTAAGGAAAAAAATTATGGTTTTTATTTTGTTAGTTAACTCAATACTCACATAAATAGAAACTTTGATTAATTAACAATAACTATATACAGACTTGGAATCCTATCAATGACAAGTTCCTTTCCTTTAAATTAGTATATGGATATGAATGAATCATCAAAATGATCATTAAATCATTTTATCAAACATGGTTTTAAAAGTCCTATGGTAGCGGAACGTTTATGGTACAATAGATAATGACATCTCTCTGAAGCAAACAGATGGATCAAGCTAATGTAAATACCACTGATAGTGGTTAGTTGTTGGATACTTCCATGTTCAAAGCATTAGCATCATCCTCCAGATACAACATTGCAACATTAGGTTTAAACGAAATGAAAGCAATCTAAGGAAAAAAAATTATGGTTTTTATTTTGTTAGTTAGGTCAATACTCACATAAATAGAATCTTTGATTAATTAACAATAACTATATATATACTTGGAATCCTATCAATAAAAAGTTCCTTTCCTTTAACTTAGTTTCTATCTAAATAAAGTCTCTTGAAATTTTATCTGCTTCAGGAGATCCTAAAATTCCTTGATTTGTTTTTTGTGTAGGCCTTTGACAAGACATGTTTATTTTCCAATTATCTTCAGCTACTGTATTTTGAAAACAAGACATATGAGAAATGTTAATGTAATCTAAACTGTAGAGTTGGATGACCTACATAATTTCATTACAATATTTCATTGCAATATTTTCATTTAGATTTTCCTTTAATGAACTCTACAAACGATTTATCATTCCAACTTCCAATGGTATTTTGAGCTATGCAAAGTGATTGGAAACTGGAAATGAATTTTGATCGCAGTGATGATTCAATCTAAGTTTATCCCTTAAGAGAATTCACAGATAGAAATTCCTTTCATTGTTTTGAGTATGCCGAGGAAAGAATTTGTATTTTTGAAATCTGATTCTAATTACTAAATTGTTTGGATCCAGGTTTCCTATTGTTTCGTTTTGATGTTTTTTGTTTCGTTTTGATGTTTTGTGTGCATGTTTATTGACATTTGTAAACAAGATAATTGCTTCTGCCACTGCATGCAAGTTTTCTCGTCATGTTCTCTATTTTTTCGAATCTTAAGTAAAATCCAAGGAATTGAATAAAAGGATACAATGATCGGCTCTACATATATTTGTTTTTCTCTTTTGAAGACAACCCAGGGAAAAATAATTCGAATAACAATAAGAAAAAACAAAGCAATATGATTACAATAAAAATCACAAAAACAAAGCAATATGATTGGAAATTATACAACGCCTTCATCTCATGCCCATCGTTGGAAACTTGCTGCAATTGAGGGAAAATAAACACCACTATACATTGACACAATGGACCATGAATTATGGTCCTACTTATTCCAGTTGCAGTGGACCCATGCCTATGGTAGTTCCTAATTCATCACATCTTTTAACTAAATTCCAATAACAACTAATGACAAAGAGCCAACAATAAATATTCATGAGAGGAGCAAGCTAGACAAAATTTCAGCGAACAAACGCCTCTCCTACAAGTGTCAACTTACAAGATCGAACTCTTATCACTACACTTGATTAAGATGGCACAAGAAAAACATTTTATAGTTTTGCAAGCTTTCAATAAGAAACGTGTTACCTTACTGTTCCCAAGCATACATTTATGACAAATGATACACATCTATACATTTATATCAAATATGTCTAATAGGACCCTTAAAAAAATGTATTTCAATGTATTTCAGTAGATGATAACCCTTAAAAAATTATGAAATACACCATCCATGAAAACAAGAAATAGATTTTTCCAAATTATGGCCAGTGTAGAAAGAAAAGGTGCATTTTGTTTGGTTGATAGACAAGGCCTAGTTACTGTTGGCAGTAGGTTACTTTGTTCCATAAGTAACAAACTCTGTTGAATGTAGCGTTATGTTCTCTCATGATATACGAATCTTTTTTAAGAAAAATTGTTGATTAACAACAAAGGAATTCTGAATATTACTGATTTTGGCCTCTCCAAATCCCTATGCCTCTGTCAGAATGGCACACTGCTAACCGATGAAGTAATCACATTGTACTATAGGTAATCATTGAGTCTTAATATTCTTTGAATCGTAAGTTTCGTTTTTTTTTCTAATGCCCATGAACATCATGTGGACTTTATTGTATAAATTTGAATGCCATCTGTGTGAGGGAATAACAGGCCCCCAGAATTGCTTCTAGGTCAAACTATTTATGGACCAGAAATCGACATATGGTCAGTTGGATGTATCTTTGCTGAGATGTTTTTACCGGAGTCCAAAGACTGTCTTACATTTACTATTCAATGTGTGCATGAAAGTTTGTATCTGACATCTCACTAAATAATCCGCACTGAAAATAGTTTAAAAATGGAGTAAGCTATTAATTTGGTAGCAAAAAGATCTTTTTTAAATGCACAAATTTAATCAAAATTTGAAAAAGATCGATTTCATTGTACACTATGATCCAAATTTTTCTCATGTTGAAACTTTGCCCCTGAGAATGAGCATTTATGTTCTACTCATTGTTTGCATGAAAGTTTGTACTCTACTTATCATTAAAAAAAAATAGTACTTCCTCACCAAAATTCCCTTCAAAATTAGGTTAGAATTTTGGCTTTGGACATAGTTTCGTTCTGGTAGAACTTTGTCCAGAGATTTTACATAATTCTAGATCTATCCATAACTTTAAATTTCTTTAATTTTTTCTCATGGTAAAACTTTGTAGTTTTATCAAAAGTTTTACACAATTATAAATCTATTCAAAATTTCATATTTTTCTTTCGTTCTGGTAGAACTTTGTTCCAGAAATTTTACACAATTCTAAATCTATCCATAACTTCAAATTTCTTTAATTTTTTCTCATGGTAAAACTTTGTAGTTTTATCAAAAGTTTTACACAATTATAAATCTATTCAAATTTTCATATTTTTTCTTCAACTCAATAGTTTCAATTAAATTTTTACTTCCATACTAGAAATTTGCCCAAAAAATGATTTAGGATGGTTCTAGTGTTGTTTTGAAAGACAAAACACTGAAATTGTCTATGCTTTGTAGGCATTTTTTCTTCACAACTTGCTACAACCTTAGAATATGTATCTCTAGTTATTGTGAGGCACAAAGAACTGACCCTTAATTTACCAAAAGCCAAACATCAATCATTAATGTACTAATTTAAGTCTTTCCAATGAATTTTGTTGCTAAGATTGGCTTTATGTGATCTATAATCACATTTTTCTTGCACAATTACAAGGTTGGTCTCTATTTGAAATTGCTAAAATCCAATCTATATATCTAGCTACTATGTAAAACTATCCTTAATGTTGGTGAAGATGCAACCAATGAGTCATTTGGTTATTTAAAATGAATAAAACTGCATTGATCTTAGTCCATCTTCAAGATCAAAGTAGCCCTTAGTCCAGGATACTAACCTGAGATAATATGTGCTTAAGGTATAGGTGCAATTGAACTTGTTGCACACCCATATACATTTATGACCAATCTGTATGGTGACTAAGATTCACTATTCAATATAACACATATGCTTTCATCACTGGAAAAAAAACATATATGCTTTCATTAGTAGAAAACAAAAACGTTACTTTTGAGTAGTTCAAAAACCACATTCATAAATAAAAAATAAAAAAAATACATAATCTATCAAAGCTAGTGACATGCTTCCATAATTGGGAAAAAAATATTGACAGAAAAAGTTTGGGATGATAATTTAATGTTTAAAATTTTCCATAATACCTTTGTAGCAGATGCATGCCAGGAAAACCATCGTATAACTTTTTAATCTGCCTTTTTTTATTTGCAATTTCTATTTAATCCGACAAAAGCTATTAACAATTCAGGATTAGTTATACACATCAATAACCAATCCATTTTCTCCTATCAAAATTAATCATCAGAAATCTATCTGATCAATGGAGGAATCACAAATATTTGCATCAAACCCAATGAAATGAAGGGAGAAAAGGAATTAAATAGATCTAGCAGATCCATAGGTCAAAAGGAAAAGCTATAAAGACGAAACATACAACATAGTTTGATGGGAACTTTGTACTCTACTTGTTTTCAATCTTGATAGATATTTCACCTAAGGAAAAGCTATAAAGACGAAACATACAACATAGTTTGACGGGAACTTTGTACTCTACTTGTTTTCAAGCTTGATAGATATTTCACCTGGAATATCTTCTCCCATCCACCATGTTCCATTCTTTTGGGATTTGGTGACAACAAATTCCTCTAAGGATGGATTTAGATCCTATTATTATGGGTTGGTTGCAACTAAATAGACCAAGTTAGAATATGGATAGGGATTTCATTTAATAATCAGTTTCTTGTAAATGTATATAAATACATGTAAGCCCGTAGAGGCAGAGAGAGAGAGAGACAGAGTGAGAACTGGCAAGTCTGTTGTAATCTCCATGATCTGAATAATAAGACAATCAATGCCTATGCTTTGTGGACGTAGCCCAATGTTTGGGTGAACCACGTGAAATCCCTGTATTTCTTGTATGTGTGATTGTTAATTATCATATGAGAATTGTGCTTTCCGCATTTGAAATTCTAACAAGTGGTATCAAAGCTACGTTGGATATCTGTAAGGTGAGATCCGTGGTGCAAGAAGGTGAATTGAGTAGATGTCACGGGAAGAAATTGAGTAGAAAGTCATCGACACTCCCTAGACAGTGTTAGCGGCGCGTCAATGCACTCACACTTATAAAATTGAAATTTTCGTGAAGATCGTGCACCAGGTTCATGCATCACAGAGTGCCAACGCTCCCCCATCCACACTCAAGGAGCACTAGCGCTCCCCCATACACACTCAGGGAGTGTTGATCTTCAAACTAGTGCTCCCCCACCCATTATGAAGGAGCGTCGATCTCCCAAGGAAATATTCATATGGTGTTTTTGAAAAAGCTAAGGTATAAAGTTTATTAAGTGGTTGA
Organism: Picea mariana; assembly: GCA_032191745.1. Taxonomy (NCBI): domain Eukaryota; kingdom Viridiplantae; phylum Streptophyta; class Pinopsida; order Pinales; family Pinaceae; genus Picea; species Picea mariana. Next base: position 26,725 of record JASDQU011179762.1, read on the forward strand.
CTTTTTTATGATTATGCATATGGAGGATAAAATATAGTATTTTAAAGTAATACCTTTTATGTGAGGTGGATCTCACGTGGATGTTATGTAAATTGAAGTGGATATAAAAGGTTTTATGAAATATATAAATTTTTTATTATTTTAAACTTTTTGGGGTTATTACTTAACTTTATTTATTAAGGATCCACATTTAACTTTATTTATAATTTCTCCACATTTAAAAGGGTTTTATACGCAGTGGGTATTAGGAAATTTTGTGCTAAGGCTAAGATGCAGACTTCGAAGTTTGAAGTTGAAAAGTTCAACGGTAAAAGCAACTTTGAGCTCTGGAAGCTCAAGATGTGGGATTTGTTGGTGCAACAAGGGTTGCAAAAAGCATTGGCAGGAAAGTCAAAGAAACCAACATTCATGACGAATGAGAAATGGGAAGATCTGGATGCAAAATCTCTTTGTACCATTCGTTTATGTCTAGAAAATGAGGTTATGTTTAATATCGTAGGAGAGGATACAACATCAGGCTTATGGAACAAGTTGGAAAGTCTATATATGATGAAGTCCTTGATGAGCAGAATCTACTTGAAGAGACAGTTGTACAGTTTGAGGATGAAAAAAGGTACAAAAGTTGTTGACCATTTAAATACCTTCAATACCTTTACAGTTCAATTGAATAGTATGGAAGTTAAATTTGAAGATGAAGATAAGGCTATTACACTATTTTGTTCATTGTCTGAGTCTTAGGATAATCTAGTCACCTCTATTAGCTTTAGATCAACAGATGTTTTAGATTATGACTTTGTTGTGGGAGCTTTGTTGGCTGAGGAGATGAGGAGAAAATCTGGTAAAGAAACCTCAACTTCAGAGGCGATGTTGATCAGAGGTCGAACTAAAGAGTAGAATGAGAGAAGTTTTTTCGATCTAAGACAACACATGGAAAGGGTAAAGAAAAATGTTGGTACTATGGAAAAACAGGACATCTCAAGAAAGATTGTTGGAAGAGAAAGGAATATGAGGAAAACTCTACGAAGGAAGCAAATTTGGCTATAACAAATCCAGGTATGATTGATCAAGTTTTATCTATTTCTAGTAATTTACAATATAAAGAAGAATGGTAGTTAGATTAAGGTGCCTCCCACCACATGTGCTCACATAGAAAGTGGTCCATTTCTTACCAATTTGTTGATGAGGGTGTAGTGTTTATGGGAAATGGTATTCCTTGTAAAATTGTTGGGGTTGGCAATATTAGTATCAGGATGTTCGATGGTATTGTTAGGGAATTAACGGATGTTAGATATGTACCTGAGATTATATCAAATTTGATTTCATTTGGAGTGTTGGATTCTTGTGGATATAAGTATACAAGTCAAGGTGGATCACTCACATTGTCGAAAGGTAGTTTAGTAGTGATGAAGGCAACAAAGGTTGATAACCTTTATAATATGGAAGGGAGTATTGAAGTAGCATCTGAAGTGACAGATGTATCTTCTTATTTATGGAAGAAGCATCAAGGTCATAAGAGAAAGAAAGAATTGCAAGTACTGGTAAGTGGTAAATCATTTCCAGACTTAAAATCTTTGTTTCCAAATTTTTGTTTGTTTTATATCTCTGCAAGTTATGATGGTGGTATAAAGGGATGTTGTGTGTGGGTTCCTACTTCTCACAAGATCATCATTGATAGAGACATAGTATGTATGGAACAACCAAAAGGGTTGATTTAAGATCGCAACGGTAAATTTGTTTGCATGCTAGATAATTCATTGTATGGCCTATTGGTACCCAAGAAAATATACGAGAGGTTTGAATCCTTCATAGTGAGTCAGAATTTTTCAAAGGGTAGGAATGACTATACAGTTTATAGTACATTCAGGTCTTGGTGTTATTTTCTTATGATATGCTCGATGCAAGCCGAAGCGTGGATAAAATTAGTGAGAAAATGACTCAGGTGTACACAACAATTCAGATGAGGGATCAAGGAGTAGCAAAACAAATTATGGGCATGGAATTACATAGAGATGGTAATGGTAAGCTGTGGTTGGAGTTCAGTATGAACATTGTAAAACCATTTTTTATCCCTATTGCTTTCCATTATAAGTTTTCTTCAAGCCTAGGTCTTGTCTATAAAGAAGAAAAGGTTATGTCTCGTGTAAGTTCAATAGGAGGTTTGTTGTATGTGATGAAATGGTTAAGCCCAGATGTTTCACATGCTAATGATGTTGTCATATACGTGACAGATTCAGGTGTTGTAGTGAAATGGGTGCTTCAGCATTTGAGAAGTACAAATGTCACCTATAATGGTTACACTGAGATGGTCTGTGATAATTGTAATGTGTATTTTATGGGTGTTTTGGATAGAAAGAGATCTATCGCTAAATATGTCTCACAACACAGTTGTGGAACATATGTTGGAGGTGGAGTGATCCCTCGAGAAATCCAAACTCGTGCAAGTCACATAGGCGAGATCATGAAACCAGTTTTATTAGAGAAGTTGCAGTGGTGCTTGGCTTCTCTTGTCTTGCAGAAAAGGTGATGAACAAAAGGAAGGAGCAAGGTATCAAGTTAATTGTTTTCAAGGTGGAGATTGTTGGGATTTGGTGACAACGAATTTCTCCAAGGATGGATTTGGATCCTATTATTCTGCATTGGTTGCAACTAAATAGACCAAGTTAGAATCTGGATAGGGATTGCATTTAATAATCAGTTTCTTGTAAATGTATATAAATAAATGTAAGCTCGTAGAGGCAGAGAGAGAGACAAAGTGAGAACTTGCAAGTCTGTTGTAATCTCCATGATCTGAATAATAAGAAAACTGATGCCTATGCTTGGTGGACGTAGCCCAACATTTGGGTGAACCACGTGAAATCCCTATATTTCTTGTATGTGTGATTGTTAATTATCATATGAGAATTGTGTTTTCTGCATTTGCAATTCTAACACATTCAACTCAACTGAGACGAGGTGGAGAACAAATTTCTATTGTCCTTCGTTCACTCAGTTCACCAGGTAAGGAGTGGATTGAAACGATACAGAAAATCCACAGTAAACCTCTGGAAACTTGTTAAATGTTGATAAAACCCAAAGGAAATAAATATTATACCACTAACATAAATTATTAAAGTTTGATAAAACTGGGTCGTTGGATATGGAAAACCACAAACAATTATTAAATGCATTAATTGCTTTTAGAACTCCGTTGTCCGATTGCAATAAGAAGACATAGTTTTAAAATATATAAATTCTTTTGTTAATTTTAATAAAAAATAAAATTAAAATTAACACTAGCCAAGAGTCTGTTGAAAACATGCCAACTAATTTCCCATGTGGTAGCATGCACATCAACTAAATTTAAAATGTGCATGCATGCACACTATAAACAATTTGTGTAACTTGTGGATCATATTGTAATTAGTTTGTCTAATTGTTTGATAGATGTTATATATACAAGCATACCCATAGAGGCAAAGTGAGAAATAAGCAATGTAGTGTAGCACGGTGTGTGGGAACAGATGAGAAGATGGTTGTATGCATGTGATTGGCTACTGTAATTCTCCCTTGAATAATAAAAATATTGATTATCCTTGCCCCATGGTTTTTCTCGTATTTGGTTTCCACATAAATCACTATGTCAATTGTGTGATTTTTGTTGTGTCTTGTGTTTTCTTGATATTATTTTCTTTGCCATTAGAATTTGTTAAGTTTATGCTTACGTTGCCCAACAAGTGATATCAAAGCGCAGAGTTGGAGGGTTTGAAAACGAAGGAGAAAGAAGGCAATATCAGAGTAAGTGAGTTGAGCGAATCTGCATAAGTTAATAGAAATGAACCTGTTGGAAGAGCTCTATCTGTATTACGTGTGCTTGAGGTGCTTGGATTCGCTGCAGGGGAAACAATTTATTGCCTATCATGTGTAAGCTTGTACAAAGGAGGCGATAATCATACCCAGATTTCAACTCTCCCAAATTCTGGAGATCATCCCTTCCCAAGGCTTGTGGGAGAAGCGATATTGGTGTATCATCACTAGTTATAGCGTACAAGAGAAGCGATACTTGCGATGACATCATCATCACACCATATACCTAGAGAGAGAAGCAATGCTCATTTTTCATCGTTGCAGTGGCCTCATGGAGGGAGCGATGACCATGAGAGGTTATTCATATTGAATTTCATATGCATAGAGAACACGAGGTATATGCATCCAAGGTTGGAATTTCAAATTGTTAAAATCCATCAAATTTGATAGTTTCTACTATTCTAATGTCGTTTGGCGAGTTTTAAAGAAAGATGTTGACTGTTTCTTGAGATTGAGCAAATTGGCCCGTGACGGGCGATTTTCCCGTCAAATTCCATCCATGTATAATGCATCAACTTACGAGATATGAAAGTGGTTTGTTTGTTATGTTATGCACAAGAGGTTTGAAAGTTCAACGAGTCATGAAAGCAATTTTTTTATTGAAGTTCCATTCAAAACATATTGCTTTGGTTATTTAAAGTAAGTTGAGGATGCTTTAATAAAAAAGTGAGGTGGATATATTTGTTTTTAAAGGATTTAAAGCATACATATGAAATATATGTGCTTTTTTGTTAAATATTTTTAATTAATATTCTTATGGTTTAACTTTGAACTATAAGATTGTTTCTCCATATTAAAAATTTTAGTTTTATAAGCTGTAGTTTTGGATGGTTTGTGCTAATGGAAAAAATACATAGTTCAATGTTTGAGTTGGTGGAGAAATTCAACGGTAAGAATAGATTTGAGCTATGGAAGCACAAGATGCGGGATCTGCTCATACAATAAGACAACAACAAGAGCGATGATGGTTGAGTCACCATGAAAGAAAAAAAAATGTATTTACCTTGGAGTTGTAAAAATTATTGATTGCATGTAAATAAGCATATGTCTGTAAGAATAAGCATGCATACCCCTGGTTTATTGGATCACTTATGAAAATTCTAGACATATATTTAGTTAGATTGAATATGTGGGGGGCATGTATGTTGGGTTAACCTTGACTCGGTGAAAGAGTTAATGAAACAAATCTCGTTTTTTAGGTCAAATCATGTGGTTTTTCGGGTCCATGTTTTTGGGTAGCCCGTGGTATTGTGTCCATGGATTGCATGTAATGAAGTCAATAAAACTCTTGGTGAACTTTATTGTAAATGGGCCTCGAAGTAAGCAGTGAAGGATTACTTGGCCAACTTTGACGAATTTGATCAAGAGAAAGTTCATGTTAAGGTGGAGCATTCAGACTCCAATGTGAAGTCCCTAGAGGTGAGTGAAAAAGGTTCACTTGGGTTGGGTTGGCTGGATTTGGTCAAAGTTGTTCGAATGCAAAGTTCGAGGTGGAGTAGAGTGTCCAAGTTAGAAAGGTGGGTTTGTAGAAAAGATGATGTGTTTAGAGATTTGTAGTGAAATGAACATTGGCAGGTCAATCAAGTGTTCAAGAATATACGATGAAGGTAGATTCATATCCATGGATCTTGGAAATTATTGCAAGAAAGTTGGGATCGAAAGGAAATGTTCATTAATGCCAAGTTGCAACAATAGTTGTGGAAAGAAGTGGTTGTGTTATCTGGGAACTCGTCCACCATCGGTTACAAAAGATTGGAAGATTCTGGAAGAAGTATGAACATGTCATTTGGGGATTACTCAAATGTGAAATTGTTTGGTTGCAATCCTTATGGTTTTTATCATCATTCTAAGTAAGATTCAGATCAAACAAGTAGATCTTTGATATGGTGATCATGTTAAGGGATGCAGAATGTGGGATCCTACTGCCCACAAAATCATCATGGACAAAGATGGAGTGTTTGATGAATCTCCTTTTATAAAATCAGAAATAGTAAAAGATGAAAGATCCAAAGCATGATTGATAGCATAAGGGTAA
>JASDQU011179763.1:0-18626 GCA_032191745.1 Picea mariana
AAAACTTCACATTAAATCATCACCATCAACCAACCATCACATAGAACTTGATAATGCTTCCTGAGACTTCTTCAATCTTTGCAATTATTCAATTTTTGGAATACTCTGATCCTGCAGATAATATTACTCAATTTATTCTTTGAAACTTCTCCAAGTTTCACTCCTTTAATCCTCCCCAAAAAGAAGTTATAGAGAGAATGGTAGACCTTGTTCAATTATGGTTTATTCAGGAGATGTACAGAATTCCCTGCGCTCAATATTTAACATCCGATTCTAAAACTCACACACAAGAAAATACAGTCCATACTCTTTCCAATGAAATTTGTCCCACTTCATTTGGATTCTCTATGAAGAAGTTATGACTGTTTTACCTGGAACACCTGTTTATTGACTAGCTTCAAGACTGGTCAAAAACCCTATCTTCCACAGCGTGTATATCCATAATTATAGCGAATCAAGAGCTGGAACTTTTACCACGGGTACCTTGATATGTTTTCTCAATACCATAGCAATTTCACCATCTGAATCGTTCTAGAAAAACAATTATAGAGAAAATGGTAAGATGACCTGAAAATAACATACCTTAGAACACATCACCAAAAGACTTCATCCTCCCTTGAAATCCGACCTTCTTTACTTTTGATTTCCTCTGAAATTTGACTTTTGTATCAAATGAATGTATAATGATATTTATTTATACCATTTATGTCACTTCCTTTTAACATTAGGGCCGACCTGACACTTCCTTATTTTGTAATTCTTTTCTTTAATTATCTTCAGGGCCTACATGTACTTCCTTCTTCAATTCACTTTGTCATCTTCAAAAATTCATTTCTCCTCAACCATGAGGATCCACGTGACGTGCCACATACCACCAGAAAGAACATGATATATACTATCCATCCATGGGTCTTGTATCTACATGCGAATTTTCCTTCATGTCCAAATACCTTCATCAATCTTGCGGTCCAAAACCCATGACTAGGGTTGACATCAATGACAACAACCAATCTTCCAACACCAACCCTATTTGAACTTAGGTATGTGACAATGCCACAAACAATGCAACAGGTATGGTGGAGAAACATTTTCCATAAATAATTGTCTCGCTGGAGAATTTAATTTAAAGGGATTGCCTTTAACAATTTCTTCAAATACAACTAAATTCTCTTCCTCTTCCCAAGAACTCAATTCATGTATTAAATCTGCCCAAATTGTAAAAGTATACAATTTATTTTTTTAATAACGAACCCAGGTTAATTTTCTTGCTTAAAAATTGAATATACTACTATAGATACTCCATTTAAAGAAGGAAGGAATAGGGTGGTAGCATTTCATGAAGTTTCCTATCTATATAAATAAATCCATGCATGTGAAGAAATTCATGCATGTGGTGATATATAAGAAAATGTATATGCAACTGAAACATAGCCAAATTTCAAATAATCTAGAGATATACTTCCATTCTCATTTTAATCTATCTCTGCATTGTCCAAACAACGAGCCATTACATCTCTATCACTAACCATTTTATTTTATAATTCCATTGACATATCTCACTCTTTCCAACGTTTGGTTGAGGGATTCAAACTAATGAGCCAAACTAAGAATCACGATATTTCCGTTGAGTTATGAAACACTTCAGGTGCTGGCAAGGGAAACTATTATGGGTCGGGGTTTAAGAGTAGATAAGGTGAAATAAAGGCCACTAGTGAAGTGAGTGGAGATATGAGAGGAAAATGAAGGGCTAACTTGGGATAAGGTTTGGTGGATGTAATCAAAATAAGATCATTTCCTTGGAATTTACTACTTCAACATGTTGCAACTTCATAAAATTATTATGAATCATTTTGACTTGTTAACTATCAACACTAAGACTAGATAAATATAATCAAACCACTTCACTCCTATCATTTCCTTATAATTTACTATTTCAACATGCTTCAGCTTCATAGAATTAATATGAATCATTTTGACTTGTTAAGTATCAACACTAAGACTAGATAAATATGATAAACCACTTCACTCTTAGACATTGCATTCTTATCATTAATTCTCTCTATGTAATGATTCAAGGAAGATGACTCAATTATATACCAAATAAGCTAATGGATTATCTCACTACTTCGTGAATATTTTATTGGGTATTCTATTGACATGGAGATGTGTAGTATTTTTTTGTTAAAACCATTTATGTATAAGACAATTTACATTAAATGTGATTTCTCATTAGGAATGCACTTAATTGTTGCAAGTAAAATTAGCAGATTCTCAATCATACGACTGTTGGGAAGTGATATTTGGAAAGCAAAGTTTATATAATTAATCTAATATATATTGTAATAACAAATCAACCAATTAAATATTTACAAACTACCTTATTTTATTTTCAAAATAGTGAAGTAGTGTGGTGATACCCTTTGCTTAGGATTGCTGGAAGCAAAATGAAAAAGATAAAAAAGTATGAGATCCCTTGTTTGGGATTCCAAAAATAGATAACAGAATAGAATCCATTGAACCAAAAAAAACCAAACATGCCCATAAAAATATAATACTAGAAAGGAAGTTTGATAAAATAGGTGGATTACCAAAAAGGTTTTTCCTTATTGCTAGTTTAGTTTCCCTATAGATTGTCCTTTCTAAAAGACTAGACCTTATTCGCCACAATGTATTTTCTAATTAAAATTACTTGAGTGATAGAATTAGTTTAATTTCCCTATAGATTGTTCTTTCTAAAAAAAACTAGACCTTATTCGCCACAATGTATTTTCTAATTAAAATTACTTGAGTGATAGAATTGTATCCCTTGTTGGCATTGGAAACCAAATTTACTCGAAATTTCCCCAAAAATTAAAATCAATTCACAAGAACAATAATACATTTGATGCAGATAAAAAAAATACAACTGCAAAAATACAAGACTAGAGGAAAGAGATTTATTTATTATATATAACAAAATAAAAAATAAATAACATCAAACAACATATTCCATCACACCATATTTTTTTATATTTCATTTGTAGTTCCAAATTCCCACAACATTGCCAGTGTGTTCTAGAACTTTTCTATTACTTTAGCTGGCTATCAATTCCTTCTAATTAGGTGTTTCTATTGCATGAATTTCCATTTTTCATGCATAGCTCTTAGTAATATGTAGTCTAACACTTAAAATTATTGTAAGTTTTCAAGTCACCTATTTACCTCTTAGTAATATGTAGTCTAACACTTAAAATTATTGTAAGTTTTCAAGTCACCTATTTATCCTTTGCTCCCGTAGTTGGTTTGGAAACAATTCCCCCTTCATTATTCATTCAATTCCCTTTTGTACGTTCAGGAAAAATTCTCATTATTTCCATAAGGTTAAGTTCTTATCATTTTGCCACTATAGATTTCTTATGGTCTTTGTGTATTGAGTGCGGCAAGGATTTTGAGCAAAGAGTGTATCCCTTTTGGCCTTTGGATTGTAGTTGATGATGTACTGAAATTCTTTTAGACATTGTATTTGCAACTTTTAATGAATGAAGAAAAATATTTTTCCAATCATTTGAATTATGGAATATATCTAATGAGTGAAAATTCATTCTTATGGTTGTTATGATGTATCTTGGATATGAAATCTGAATTAGTATCAAATAATTGTCTTAAAATGTCCCTTTGTATCATAGTGGAAGATGTATTTGAAGCTAAAAAAAAATTCTTCGGGATGTGCACAATGTGGGTGATGGATATAATGAGACATTATTGTGGAGACCATGATGAAGAACAAAAAATGGTAGGGAATTTACTATTACTAATCAATGTTTGGCCTTTTGAGGAAAAAACACCTATATTGAGTTAATCAAATCTTTCTTGTTGGATGTCAAGAAATCATTGCAGTGATTCTGATAAGAATATGCAAGCAATATTTGTTATGTTTATGGACAAGATTGGTTTGGTCCTTGGCAAGGAAAATTTTCTCATTGATTCATGAATGAAGACCCCACACATTACAATGCAGAACATCGACTGTCTATTTTGCAATGAAATTTCTTCTTGTAGAATATCGGTTTTAGTTCTTAGATAGTAATACAAATGTATATTGTACACACAAAAAAGATTGAACATGTAGAAACTAGTTATGGGAAGTACACAAATGAGGGTCTTCTCAATTCTAAATGCAAAACCTTTCTTGGGACGTGACTAGATCAATATGAGGATGACTCTGGTCTTGTTTCGGATATTTGTTGTGTTCATCCTCTTAGTGGTTCAATCCTTTCAACATTGAGGCTTGATCAAAGTGAAATTGTAAAATGCATGCGTCTATGGAATGGTTGAGAGTGAAAAAATTCTAGTATCTAGAGCATTGTTCACCACAGGTTGTGCTATCATGTCTAGTGGAAAAACTAAAAGTAATAAAGGGTGTCTTATTACTTTCCAAATAAAATCCACACATAGATATAGTAATGCTATGGTGTGATTAAGTTCAACATAGAGTTCAATTTCAACACAAGTTTCTCCATTCCATGATGGGATGGGTTATAATCTAGGATATGAAATTTATAGTTATGGAGGTGGTCATAGATATGAAGCAAGTTGTGAGGTTGTTAATCTAAAGAAGGTGGAAAATGGAGGTTGACATTGAAATGGAATATTTCCTAGCATTGTCATGGATGTTTTTCCTTAGCTTGAACAATATATATTGACTTCTATTGTAATAATTTGTTTTCCTTTAGGTTTTTAACATATGCTCCTTAATGTCTAAACTGCTTCTCATTTTCAAGGCATGCTTCAAAATCACATGCATAATTGTTGATTTGAATATGATTTATGTTGTGGATTTCATAGATGGTATACTTTTTAGAAGATCACTTGAGAGAGTTGGAGCAATTGTATTGTGATCCAATTCAAACTTCAGTGGTTGATTGTGTCCTCGAGGCTTGGAATTTGTTTTTGTGTTTAAAAATACTTTAACCATAGAGAAAACTTTTGTTCTCTTTTGTATAGATTTAATTGGAGGAAATGCAAGTCTTGAACGGAATTTGTGTTAGCGACCTAACCTCCCTAATCCATCACATAGGTAGAATAATATGTTTTCCATGTAATAAATGTCGACATTAGTTAATAAGGACTATTTAATAAATGTGAACAAGTCAATGTAAGAATACCTAATAGAAGCTTTCACTTCTAGAAGGATCTTCGTCTAGAATGTTCTTTAGAAGATAGAATTAGTATAAATAAGAGTAGGTGTAATACCCATGTTTCCCCCAGTTTGTAAATATAACTATAACTTGCCAAAAGATTGTGGAAGACTAAATATGTGTGAAGGATTTGATGAACCTTTTGTTATAAAAGGTAATGTATGCATTTTCTGTTATTAATTGGAAATGAATAGTGTTGCATAACTGCTGAAAGGGGGGTTTTCCAAGATAGACCATGGTGCTATGAGAGAGATGGGGAGGGGAACTAGAAATGGTTGAGATGATCTCCACCGAACCAGTACCTCACTAGATTTAATTTCTCAAACCCAGAACAATCCTTTAACCTAGAAATAAATTACCAGTCAGGCTGGTAGTTGGAAAAGTCCTCCTAAAGAGTTAATGAGCATATGGGGCAGAGTACCCATCTACAAGGGCTTCCTGAACTGACCACGAGCTACAGATTCAGAGCCATGCAACCTTGCTAAGGAAGGAAATAAAATAGGTAATTTCAGGGGCAAAGAAGATCTGCGAGCAAGAAGAGTAGAAAGAACAATCTCAAGAAGAGAAAAGAGCGCTTCAAGCTCTCTGGTTCGAGGGAGAACTGAGAAACAAGATCATTCTAGGTTCAAGAATCTACTGGCAATGTTTTCAGTCCAAGATGATAAACGGGGCTGATGAGTGATTGTGGAAGTACTTGTGTAGACCCCTTTGATTGGTACATAGAGAATCGATTGCCAAGATCCTGTGGGAGGAGGAGAGTAACCTCCATCCCTAACTATCACGGAGCAAGAACAAAGAGTCTCTCTTAGAGCATCATGGTTTAGATAGGGGGTGTCCAACGGTAAATCCCTTCAAGAGTGGTTGTGCCTACAGTTGGGTGGAAACATGCACCCCTTTCAACAATCGCTTCATGATTTCTGGTTTCTGATAAGTATTTTCATACTCTGTGTACTGAAATGGAAATGATGGTTGAATATATAAGTTCCTATATTGAATGATTAAGTTAGAAATGTGTATTGCCTCTTTGTGAACCCATTCTTTTGAATGGTCTTCTGTTTGCCTCCGCTCAACAACTAGGAGTTATGGGATGTGAGTCTACAAGAAAGTCGAGGTAGGGTTAACTGGAATTCTTATGTCCTCACAAACTCTCAAGTTTACCTTCGTGGGGATATCAAGTTCAAACTCTGTGAAAGGAGGGCGCCTCCTTCAGACCCTTCACTTGTGTTGTTTCTGAGATTAAACTTAAGGCTCAAAGAATAATGTCAGGCATCAGAAATTTAAGGAATGTTTTAAAATGTTCTTTTTCTTCCATTAATTATATAAGAATTAACCCTCAAACGAAATTAATAACTGAACAGGACAGAGGCCGTATTTCGTCATCTTAGTCGAGTAATAAAATCAAGTGATGCGGGAGAAATTTACAAAACTATTAAACAAAATGAGGCATCAATGACATATGAATATTACCTTGTTCACAATAGAAGAAAAAATAGAATGCACCCTTGAAAGGATATAAGATACAGTGATCCAAGTAGCTTGCAGGTCTTGTATTTACTAATAGTAAATACAGAGGAAAAACTTCTTACTTATCAAATAACCAATAAAACGTGATTACAGTAGAAGCTGTACTAAATTGCAACCACTCACTTATCAAGGAGTGGCATAAAGAAAACTAGAGATATGGAATACAAAAGGAGCACATAACTCAAACTGCACAAAATTTGGAATCCTTGTTTGCACTTGTATTAATACTCACAAAATGATGAGTTTTCTTAGTTACAATATGGAAAGAAGCAACTCGTGTTAAGTCTTTAGACTATGTATTTATACAAAATGTTCTCAACCCTAAGCGATTGGAATTCTCATAATTTCAAAAACAATAAATATTACAATATGTGAAATTTGAAACGTTTCACTTGCATCTCCCCTATCTCTTGCCACGCTAGAAAAGGCATTTCTTCTTCTCATTCTCCAGGTAAAAAATAACTGGTCTCTAATCATGATTTGAGTACATGATATGCCCATGTGGTCTCAATTGTTCCCAGACACACTAGCTTTCCTTTGCTCGACACATTGCACACATTTGCCTATGAACTGCACCACCAATCTGGAAGGCTCTGTTGTGTCATTCACCTCAAAAGTATATAACTTCTTTTCTAAGTGAGGCAACCTATCTTCCATTATCCTATCTTCTAAATATATAGACTGTAGCTGCAGACTAGGATTGACTATCCATTTATTAATCTGGGTAATATCAATTTGTCTCAATTGCAAGATTTCATCCCGAGCCTCTTCCATGTTTGTCTTGAAATTAAGTTGATTTTTTTCTATGTCAAATTGCCCCAAGACTTTAGAGATATTATCTTTTTTAAGGCCCAGTGACTCTTTGTCGAGTGAATGAAATGCTTCTTCACAAGCTTTCTTCACCTCCTTAGCTAATCTTTTACTTTCAACTATGTTAGCTTCCCAGGTTTTCAGTATTATATCGCCTCGAGTTTGCTCAGAAAGAGATAATCTAGAGACCATGGTTACTTCCTCTTTTGATGATGACACAAATGCCTCCTAGAAAGAAGCTCGAGCTGCAATGGCCTCTCTCTCCTTTAGGCCAATGTTATTTAAAGATTGGTCTACCACCCGATAATGGTTTTGGACAACTTCTATCTTAGTAAAAAGTATTTGTTGTGCTGCTTCCAGTTTCTCGCACACCTCCAATGCCTGGGCTTGGAAAACTGCCATATCTACAACTGTGTTCTTAGTCAAGTTTATTTTGGCCTATAGTTGTTTTACCATCTCTCCCTGCTGAATGGACCATTCTCTACTTTCCTGTGCATTCTTATGCATTTCATTGAGAATGAATTTGAGTTGCTGAATTTCCTGTCTATCACACGCTCTAATTTTCTCAAAACCCCTATTCATCTCATCTCTTACACTCTGTTTCATTGTCTTTAGTTGACATTGCAACTGAATTACCAACAGGTCCTTCTACTTCAATTGTTCCTTCAGATTCCCAACTGAATACCGATTTTCTATGGCAAAAGTTCCCAATGAGCCTGCCAGTTCCATAGCGAAGTTTGCCTATTCTAAGGCCCGTCCATCCAATAACACCCTGTATTTCTTGACAGTTTCAACTTCCTTTGGGTGCGTTTCTCTTTTTACTACAACTCTCCTCTTCTTGCTGAAGAAGAATTCAGAAGGAGGCATCTCTTCGACCTAAATAGGAGTAAGATCTTATATGAACACTACTTCGGTGCTTGGGTTCCCCTGACTGATCTGTAAAGGGGTCAAAGACATAATAGGGTCACCTATTTGGGTGGTCTGTGGTTGTGTTGCTGTATCAGTAGTTGGTTTTTCTGGTGTATATAGCGATGGATCCTCTCCCTTTTTGATCAAAACTTCAGTTTGAGCCTTCTTTTGATCATTAGGTTGATTTGATGGTGCAGTATTTTCTCTCTGTGTCAAAACCTCTGTTTTCACCAAATCTTCCTAAATGTTTAGCCCACTGGAACTTCCTGCTTCTAACTTTTGGGTTCTAACTTCGTGTGTGGTTGGAGATGTTGGAAATTCTCCCTGTAAGACTTTGGGTAGACTGTTTCTTCCGTGTCTCTGAAAATTATGTAGCTCGGCTAATTCATTTGGAGCCAGAGTCTAGACTCGGCTCAACACATCTTGATAAAATCTTGCCCCTCGAAATATCTCATCCCGTGGGGAATTTTTATGCTCATATATCTTCAGATTGTACAGAGCCATGTGATTTCCTATGACTTTCTATGGATCGTGTTTCTTAAATTCAATGTTTACAAGCTTAATGTCCTTTAGGGCGACGACCTCTACCTTTGAGTGGCTGAAATCTAATAGTGAAAAAGTACCAACCTGCAAAGGAAAGGTGGGACACACCTTTTTTTGCGTTGCCTTGAGCTCTTTACTTATTCCTCCTAGCATAGTTTGATGTGCTACCACTCGACACACCAATCGATCTGATAGGAACATTAGTAAGGCATGTGGAGGAACATAACATCCAAAGACCCTGATATAAGAGAAGTGTTATTCAATGTACCAATCAACTATTTTTCATAGGTTAGCCACTATCTGGTCTGAAATCCTGGGGGGTGGGCTACCGTATATAGCGATATGCATTGGCACCACCACATAGTTTCAGATTTCATAGAAGACGTCCTTCTCTTTATCCTCCCACAAATTGGAGTGATATACATGTATCAGTTTAGTGCTGGTTAGAGTCCAGCTCCAACCCATCAAAGGAAATGGCGTCATATAACAAATGACATCCATGAGGTATGCCGACATGTAAAATGGGGCAGGTCATCCTTTGGATTTCAATGACTGATATTCAGTGATTTCCTTGGAAAAACTGTCTGATAATATCTTGGCCCAATTGAAAGAAAAACCCTCTGCAACTTCATGCATGATCGGTACCGATGATAACAGGAAGTAAGCAGAGTTTTCTTTCCCGAAAAGTCTACACAACATCATGGCCACATACATCATATGGGCATCTAAGGATGCAGTGGCGTATATGCCATGGGTGTCTCCTCTAAATTTCTCAGGGTGTTCCCACCAATCCTTGATCAAGTCAGGGTAATTATTTACACCTTGTGGGCACTCTTCTTCATCGAAATCCTTTAAGAAAGTGACATAATAACTGTGTTTGAATGCTGAGGACAATTTGTACATCACTTGGATATGGTTTGGTCAGAAAGATCCAACAACAAATTTCTGTGAATTGTAGATGGTCCTGGTCGAGACATCGATGTTCTCTAACGCCCAATCTATCATGTCGTTATACGGTATGAGTCTCGACCGCATGGCTATGTTATGCAGCTCTAATTGGGCTACGTATTTGAGCTTCGTCATCTGAGTTTCAGTCTCCTCATAATCTGACATTCTAGACAGTTGCTCAACTCATATTGTAGGATATCATAGACCCGCATCCAGGTTCTTATGGTCTCCATAGCTCTTGGCGATGTGTCCGAGAGGACATCCATTTTTTGGCTCAATCTCTCACTATTTTCTTTAACCATCTTTTGCAGAGCCATGATAGAAGTAAGTTCAACAATGTGTTACTTGTCATAGAAAATGTGCAAAACTTATTATCTTTCTAAGATTGCTCTGTGAAAAATGCGAATGGAATTCAAAATGCAATATCTTTCTCACCTTAAGTGCATCAATTTGCATATACCTTCACTGAAAATGTGTTTACTTCCCTTAATGAAAATATTTGGGCGGTGTTCTGAGATCTTGTTTGAAATCATTTGCCCTAGATCGACTATTAATTCCATTAATGTTGGGTAGTTCGTGATCGAGATATGCATAGATGAAATTTGAATTTGCCCGAACTACGATTCAATGAAAAATTAATATGAGATAATAGTGTTTAACCTGTTAATTAATCATATTTAACCTTAACTCTTTTCGGGCCCTTGGACCTCGGGGTATCCGATAACAACTTGATATATGATTTTCAAAGCTCGAAACCACGAGGTGATTGATTATTTTCTAATTGTATTTAATCTTTAATTAACTCCGTTTAACGCTTAAGACATTTCGAGAGTTTGATTTTCGTGAATTTAGGATGCGATGGATGGTGGATATCTGAACTGCGAGGGTGCGAATTTATTAATTACCTTTAATTGAGATTAGTTTATTTAACCAAGGTTTAATATTTCAGGACTCCGCGTTTTGTAGATTTTCAAGTTGGATCTTCTGTCATTTTCCCAAAGGCCCGCTTCCCACAATGACGTGTTAAAGTTTAGGAAGGTATACATGTATATGGTGACTAGGATCTGTCGAACACTTTTCATGTATCAGAACTTTGAAGGTGAGTCGTGTTGAAATGCCTGAAGTACGAAACTCTGAAGTATTTTTTAGTGATTTGACTCTTTAAAGAGTAGGCGGCTCCATAACTCCTAAGAGATTAGGATCGTTTGATTAGATGGGGGACTTCATAGACGCTGAGAATCATGCGTGTGTTGTTTTTATTTTAAATGGGAAATAAATCTATTTAAATTCTAAAGTTTAGAAATATATATGTGTTCCAACATAGGCTCCATCTAGGGATCGCGTCTCCCTGCGAGACGCAGAAGAACAATAGACCAAGTGCCTTTATTGGGTAAATGGAGTCATTATTGCATTTCTGTGAAACAAATTTGGAACATAATCAAAGTGAGAAAAGATTTTCTTCCAAAACATAGAAAACCTTAAAACACATCAAATCATGATCTTCAGTCAGGCCATTTGAAATTCCTCTTTCTTATAACTGTATTCATATTTGCTTAAGATAATCAAAGTAACTTTAGCTGAAATATCAAGTTTTGATCGATTTTGTTCGCATCAAGGTTAAGTATATGTAACATAATTTCTTAGGGAGATCCCTTGTTGGTTCAAAATGTAAATATTATTGAAAAAGGATTAGATGTCAGAGTATATCATGTAGATACGTATGAAAACCATACATATATCATAGATATTGCTTCACTTCTAGCAAGCCTGTTCAGTACCCCGGTGAAGTTATCTACTTTTCCCATTGAATTTCCTTTCACCACTTCAATATGTAATTTTTCATTTAAATTCTAAGATGAGGGAAATCATTTAATGAATTTCCTTTCATCATATCTCTTTTTCTATGGGCAAAATGGGGGCAATCGATTTCTCGAATTTCCTTTCACCATTTGCCTTGGACTAGATGGGGGCAATCATTTATTGAATTTCTTTTCACCATATGTCTTATATTTTAATACATGAAGTGGGGGCAATCAATCTGTATGTAACATACAAGGGATGATATCTATTTAAGATATTCAAAGGAAAGTTCTGTCATAATTTTTCAGTATACTCTGAAACTAATTTTCTTTCCATCTTCAATACACCTTCACCTATTGAGAAGATTTTATAGGGCATTTTAAATTTATGGATCAACCTTGAGAGAACTAGTCATTTTAAACTATATAAGAGAGCTAAAGTTATTAGGATTATATTAGACATACTTTCTTTGAGTTAAATTGAGAGGCGTATAAATTTTCTCCTAACATTGCTTTGAAGACATGTTTATAAGTTTTCAGAGTTAAGGTGAAGTCTTTTCTCTCTATGAAGACCAGGGAGGGGTATTGAGAATCATAGGAAAATAAAGCTTCAGGATGGGCAGAATAAAACATAAAGAATATTCAAATTTTCTGTTGTGAACAAGGTCAATCCCACACAAGATTGTTCATTGATTCTCCTATTTTCTTTATGGTCTTTTTATTCTTATTCTTATTATTTTTTTATAAACTTTATTTCATTTTTTATTTTAATTTTAATTTTTTATCCAAACTCAGAGAAGACTTTTAGGATTAGGCTGTAATTCTTATATTTCTCTGGTTGTTGATCGAGTGACAATATTTATATGGATGAGACTTCTTTCATATTTAGTGAGATCCCCTTGAAAATTTAACTTGGGCCAGTAGGCTAGAAGCTCATACCTTGGATTTTATTTATATTTTCAACCAAGTAAACCATTTATTTATCACCTATTTTGAGAGAATGCCAATGTTTTGAAAAGTGAGAATGCCAATACATCCTTATCTCTCAACTATCAGCAAGAATTCTGTATAAAAATAAATGTGAGAAATGTCAGAAACTTCTAAAAAAACGAAGCAATAGGTGTTACTCGTTTTTTATATTTCTGTTTTTATGAAATCAACGAAACTAGCCTTTTTACAATGAACATAAAAACTTACCAAGGAAACGTAAACTTGTAGATCAAATCAAGAAAATCAAACCGGTATATACAATGGCGATTTGGAATTTGATTATTGCATGAAATGCTTCAGGTAAATCCTGTTGATGGGGGCATTAAGGATTTCCCCATCGAGGTTTTCTAATAAGAATGAGTTCTTTCCCTCAGAAGCCACGATCTTGAAGGACCCACACCAATTGTGATCATAATTGCCATGATTTCCAACATCTTCTTTCCTAGCATCCCACTTCAGTACTAGGTCGTCAGGAAGAAATTCCCTATCTTTATATTTTTTTATCAAACAGAGCTTTCATGTTGTCTTTATATTTTTGAAGTTTCTCATCCACTTCAGCCCTGTTTTGCTGTACTTCAATTAACTAGTTTATTCTTCTGGTAACATCGTTAGTTTCTTCCTTCGAGTCTTGCCAAAGCTTCATCATAGGTAGAGCTAGATTTATGGGGAGGATTACGTCGGTACCCTACATCATTTGGAAAGGAGACATTACGATTGATTTCTTAGTGCCTATTAGATTTGCCCACAAAGCGTATTTCAAATGAACATACCATGCTTTCTTATTTTCAGTCAGCACCTTTTTAATTATGGTGATTAAGCTCTTATTCAATGATTCGGCTAATCCGTTGCCCCGAGGATAGTAGGCTATGGAATTTCCTAGTACAATATTGTAATTTTGACAAAAACTAATCATCACCATGGATTTGAAAGCTTGGGCATTATTAGTAACTATCTTCCGAGGACATCCAAATCTAGATAAAATGTTTTCTTCTAAGAAATTTATCACCACTGAGTCTATAGCATTTCGTGTCGGAATGGATTCTACCCATTTAGTGAAATAATCTATGGCAGTTAGAATCCATTTATGTTGTGTACTAGAGTGTGGATGGATTTATCCAATAAAATCCATATCCCATTGTTGAAATGGAGCTTCTATCTTGACTGGAATCAAGGGCAGTGCAGGAAGATTTTGCTTACCTGAGAATAGTTGACAAGAGTTACAGGCTCTGACTTTAGTATTATGTCAGTAAATAATTTCAGCCAATAATATCCAGCTCTTAGGATTTTATAGGTCATTTCCCTCCAGGCGTGGTGACCTCCACACACCCCTTCATGAAACTCGTTTATAACATTCTCTATTTCGGATTCTATTAGGCATCTTAGTAAAAATCCTAGGGGATCCTTCCAATACATTTTGTTGTCGATGATGCAATAATTTACCGCGTGCAAATTTAATGTTCTCGTTTTAGGAGTCATATCACTTGGGAACTGAAGTGAGTCAGGAGATATGAAACTATGTCACTATACCAAGATGAGGAAGAGAATTTTTCTTGAATCTGAGTTGCAGGTATCTTATATACATCGAATTCTTCTATATCTGGATGGTCTCTGTAAGATTGCAGATGATTTATTCTGAGTGCTCTGAAATTTGATTCGGCTAATAACTTATCCAGGCCTTGACCTTTGATGAGTTTAGTTGGTTTTACCTCAAGATCAAATTCCTGAATCTTGGCCAGCCATCGTCCCCTTCTTCCTTCACTATCAGGTTGAACCAATATGTCCTTAACATAGCTGGTTGGTACGTAGGCAATTATTTTGGAATGTAGCACGTAAGTCCTGAAAGCTTTGAGGGCCTTCACCATAGCGTATGCCTTCTTTTCCAGTATATCATATTTTAACTCTGCGTCTCTGAGGATTTTACTAAAGAATGCTATCGGCTGTTTGAACCCTTCCTCATTCTTCTATAAGAGCACAACCGCAATCGTATGTTTGGATTTGAATGAAAAGATCAACAACTCTTTCAAGTAGTCCGGGCTGGCCAACATCGATGCTTCTCCTATTACCTTCTTGATGTGTTCGAAAGATGTTTTAGCCTCAGTTGTCCATTTGAACTCACTGTCTTTTTTCAGCATATCTGTAATCAATTTAACAATTTCAACGAAATTTGGAATGAATCTTCTTAAAAAAATTATTTTTCCTAAAATATACTGAATTTCCTTTCTGTTTCTAGGAATATTTATTGTATCTATGGCTTCAACCCTTTTTTGATCAACTTTGATTCCTTCCCTAGATACTATATGGCCCAAGAGTTTACCTTCCTGCATTGAAAAATGAGATTTCTTGGGATTTAGGGACAAACCGAATTTCCGTCATTTCTCGAACGTCTATTTGAGGTGTACCAAGTGCTCTGCATCAGAGTTAGAAAAAAATTTAAATCATCAAGATAAATAATGACAAACTTATCTCTTTCACCCACAAAGGCTATGTCCATTGTTCGTTGAAAGGTGGCCCCTGTGTTCATTAGACCGAATGACATTTTGTCATACATGAAAGTACCCCATGGAATGGTAAATGCGGTTTTTTCTTTGTCATCTTCGTGGACCGCAATTTGATTGTAACCTAAAAATCCATCAATCATGGACATATGGTTAGCCCTAACCAGTTTTTCCAGAACATGATCCATTTTAGGGAGAGGATAATTGTCTTTAAGGGATGATCTGATTAGGTTCTTGAAATCCACGCAGAGTCTAATTTCGCTGTTCTTTTTTCTAACTGGAACTAAATTAGCTACCCACTCCGAATATCTGAGTGGAACAATAATTTTTGCATCCAGGAGGTTTTTTACTTCTCTTTCTATTACATGCAAGAGTATAGGATTTATCTGTCTGAGCTTCTTCCTGAAAGGTTTGATGCCCGATTTCAAAGGGATTTTGTGCTTGATGACAATGGTATCATAAGTTTTCAGTTTGTCATAAGACCAGGCGAATACATCTTTGTATTGTTTGAGTAACTCAACATATCTACTTTTCATTTTGGGTGGAAAGTATTTAGAAATTTTGACCAACTTGGGGTTTTCTTTAGTGCCTATGTCACAATATTCAACCTCTTCGGGCTGAGGTTGCAAGGTAGAATTTAGGGGTATATTGTCCTTATAAAATAATCTCTCTAACAAAATTAGACCCTTAGGAATTTGATTGTTTTTTAAAACCAACATGCAATGGTTAGCAATCTTATCCTGGGACTTCTGAGGATCTTCGCCTTCCTGCATGATCCAAGTAGGGTCATTTTTATTTTCCTGGTCGTTGTGTGTTTCGGAAAATTCATCCACCATTTATAGAAACTGCTTGATCTGCTCATCGTCTTCAAAAACCTGCCAGTATTGAACATTGTTTGGTATTGAAGGCTTGTGCCTCATTTCTATGTGATACTTTAGTTTTAAGACTGTAGGTGGCATAAAAGTAGCAACCGCTTTCTCTAGAGAATCAACTTGTTGATTTTCTGCCCTAGGAATATGATGAATATTGAACAATGAGAAAAAAATGTCAATCAAATCCCAGGTGCAATTCATGTATGAACTTAGCCTTGGATGTTTGGCTTGATACTATTGCCTTATCTGTTTTACGATTAATTCATCATCACCGTAAACTATTAGATTCTCTATTTTCAGCTTCCGGGCAACC
Organism: Picea mariana; assembly: GCA_032191745.1. Lineage (NCBI taxonomy): Eukaryota > Viridiplantae > Streptophyta > Pinopsida > Pinales > Pinaceae > Picea > Picea mariana. Next base: position 16,381 of record JASDQU011179763.1, read on the forward strand.
TCCAATCCTAATATCAGAGCTTCATATTCACATACGTTATTGGTATAGTCAATATCCCACTGCAAACTGTATGAGAAAGGAATAATGAATTCATCTCCGAGTGCCACAAACAACACTCCAGCCCCGACTCCTTACCAAGACGAAGCACCATCAAAAAACATTTTCCAAACTCCTATACTATTTACATTTTTGTTTGTTTTTTCGATTTTTTTGTTTTCTTTTTTTTTCTGAATCATTTTCTTTTGTACATTTGTCAAAACCATCATCAATTGATACTATAAAGTTTCCTAAATCTTGATCTGCGACATAAACCTGATAATTATTTGGGTTCTGTGGGTTATTTACGGTATATGCCAATCTTGTCTCTCTGTATAGATGGGTGAACTGTAGACCAAAATTTGGGATTGTAACATACGTCATGTTTAATTGATAGTCCAAGTTTAGCACCCCAAGACCTGGATAACAACATGCCATACTTCGCAGGACCATCAACAATGACTACATCCATGAGAATACTCTTCACAGGGATTTGTGCAAGATTAACCACCAAATATTTTATCATACCAAGACATTTAACTTTTCTTAAATCAAAATAATATAGATCTTGGTATGGTATGGTAACCTCGAGACCCAATTTTTCCATAATAACTTTGGGCATTAAGTTGTGGGAGGCTCCAGAATCCAACATACAATTATGGAGTAGGTGATCCCGCACAATCATCATAATATAAAAAGGAGCAACAAGGTCTTTAGCATTTTCAATACGCAGACCAAAAATTATAGTAGGTCTATCATCTTCTAAATTAATAGTATCCACATGACTTTCAACATCTGAGAAATTTATCATTTTGGCAATTTGTTTTCTATACATCGTATTTTTTGCTAATTCGACCAGGGGCACAAGAATTTTGATTTTATTAATTTCATTTTCCATATTGAAACTTCCAATCGTATTTTCAGCCTCTTTGGTTGGGATCTTTGTTTCTATTTTTTCTTGTCTATTGGTTTGCGTTGCTTTGGTTTCGACTGTCTTGTTTCGGCAACTTGCGTTTTAGATGATTTTGTCTTGGCAGCTTGCGTTTCCGTTTTTTTTGTTGTGGCATCTTTCTTTTCAGTGGATGGTTGAGCTGCCTCATTTTTTTTACTTCTCGACAAGATCTTCCTTGGTGGAGCAGTTGTAGAATTTTTGTCTCTAGGCCTTAAGTTATAGTTTTGTTGAAGATCGACCATTATAGAGTCGATGATTCCTTGATAATCAAATTATCCCATATTATTTATACTTACCTCGTTTCCAAACAATGGTTCTTGATCTAAAGACATTTTGTAATCTTGTCTGGTTAGGTGAGGTTCTTGATCATTATCACTGAGGTTGTCAATATCTTCATATAACCCCTCAAAGTCTTGTACATCATCACTTTGCATATAGTTTTCTTTTTTAAAAGGAGCTTTGATTTTCTGATCCTCATTTTTTACTAGTCTCTGTTGGACCTGGGGATTCAGATTCCTTTTGAAATATCTCCTAGAAAAAGGATCAGGTTTACCCTGGTCTAATTCCATTCTGGAGATTTTGTTTGATAACTCTTTGATTATCTTAGCCATGTCATCCATTTTGTCCTCTGCTGACCTCCCATATCTGGAAGTTCCATCTTGTTCCCTAGAGAGTTTGGTTTCTTTGGTTCCCATTTCGACCTTTGCTTTTATTTTACCTGATGCCATCATGTTTGACTCGATTTCAATAGCGTCATCCTGCATTTTTGTGAGATCAATAGATCTCCTTTCCCTCAAAAGTAGGGCAAAGTCAGGCTCAAAATCCCTTGCGAAAGTCACCTTAGTTGCGAACTGTGAGGGTTTGAATTCTGTTGGGATCTTATGATAGAGTTTATTAAACTTACGGGTGAATTCTAGCACTGATTCAGAAGTATTTTTCCTCAGAGCCAGAAATTCCATCACATAATACAAGTGATCTTTCTTTTCTCACCACTGCCTTAAAAAGGCATTTTCTAGCGCGTCATAAGATGCTATAGAACCTACCTGAATCCCTCGAAACAAGAGTCTTACTTGACCTTCAAAATTTTGTACCAGAAGTCTTGAATAAACATCCTCATGCTCAATGCCGAGGATATCAACTAATTAGTCAAAAACGTTTATGTGCTCTGTGGCAGTTAAATCTCCCTCTCCCATGAATTTCGGTACGTTCTTCATATAATTTTTTGGTAAATCATGAAGAACATGAGAAGGAATAAAGG